>JAFVLL020044509.1:0-53487 GCA_021397915.2 Tor tambroides | reverse complement strand
CTTCAGTAATATTCGAGGAAAATGTATTTCCCCAAAGCAATGTCTCGTTCCCTCATTTCGGGGAACCGAGGTTACGTGAGTAACCGAGAGCGTTTTGTTTTGTGAACGCGCACACATCTCCAGCAGTGACGCGCCCATTCTGGATTTACACACAAAACCGATTAGCTATTGGCGTTGGTCTTTGTCCAGAGAAAATCGACAGAAAGTTGTGTAAAAACACCTTCTGTAACGAAATATTACAAAACATTATTCAACAACAATGGAGAAAACGTAGATTTAGCGCTTGTCTTTCAACAATTGGCAGCCTTTCTGTTCAAATCAGCAAGACAACCGAGAGATGCGCTTGATGTTTATCAGTTTGAACCTGTTATCCCCACAGGTTTAAGCCTCTTCGTCTCTATCAGATGTTTCAAATTAAACACTACTGTTGACTATTTTTTTCTCTCGCAAATTTCGAAAGCGGTGATAAAATATTTTTACTGACCCACAGAGACTTCTTGTGCAAAGGCGAGTGAGATGAGTAACAAAGGAAGCCCGACCGCGATAAAAGTGACCAGTTTGTCTGTTGCCAGTTCCAGGCGCACTCCTTTATACTTAGAGTCACTCTGCTCTTTCAATAAAAAATCAGAAAACACATATTCGGTAGCAACGCGTGCTATTGCCATTGTTGAGATGAGATGAAATGTACAGTAGTATATGTCGAGTGCACCACTAGTTCCGGTGGGCAGGGTTTCGTGCACGAGTCACCAACCAATAACAACAACACCAGAGGGAATTGTAGAAACCTAATTCTGATTGCTTCAGTCGTCCATATAAAAGTATTAAATCTTCTGTACGTTTTAAAAAAAAGCTCGTTACACACTGACGTACTACACTTACATGATGTGTGTTTTAATGAGACATAAAACCAAGTGTAAAGCGTGATACAAGTGTGATTTTATAAGACAAAGAAAGCAGACCTATAACAAACAAATCTAAAATAACAACAATACTACTACTACTACTACTACTACTACTACTACTAATACTACTAATAATGTAATTAAATAATATATTCAATTTTTTGATTAGATCTATACACTTACTATTGTAATTTTGTATTAATCAATTTAAATTTTTAAATCTGAGATTTACTGAAATGTAGAATAGGCTAAATGCATGGTACTACTCTTTAATTTGCTATACATGCATCATTTTTGCCACTTTGTGTAAATGGGCAAAAGTGCAAAGCCATGTGAAAAGATTAGCTAAATCATGATATAGGCCTACCTCTTTGATTTATTTGAATAAAAAACTGCATGTAAAAAGTCTATTTGATTATGCATTTATTTAAAACAAAATGCTTAAATTAAGAAAGAAAGAAATAATCATGTCATTATGAATGAATTATCTGTATCTCTAAGCAGTGAAATTGGGAAATTTCCCTGACTTTGCTGAGAGACAGGGGTGCTGGTTAGGTAAACCTCAGACAGTGAAGATATACGTCAGACGGAGGCTCCATGCAGCGTTCACAAGACCGTGGTGTGGCTTCCCACAAATCTCTTTCTGTCTGTGACATTGACCCTGCCATCCCATGAACATTGCTTGTGCATAATTGAATACAGGCAAACAGAAGATTTTTGGGATCATCACTATTTCTTATTGAAACAAACACGTAAACAAATGCTATTGTAGCACAAAACAGTAAGTAAAGAAATGCAGTTCATTTGCCATTCATCCTTGTGCATTTCGCATTTATTCAGTGCTCCTGGGCCTCATTTATAAAGTGTGCGTACGCTTAAATCCACGCCAGCGCTCATATTTATAAAGACGGTCTTTGACGTGGAAAAGTGCTTAGCGTCACGTCAGGGTATGAGCAGACGTACGCACTTTTTATTGTCGGAGTATTGCAGGTTTTTAAAAATATAAGTTGTTCTTGCAGCTTGCTGTTCTAAATTATGATGATTGTTGACATTTTATATGTTAATGACATTAATTAGGAGTCGTTTACAAGGCAGAGCTGAAACCATTCAATTGCGTGCAAGTTCAAGATCATTTGCGATTCATAGATTTCACATCTGAAAGAGACGCGTACGCGCGTTTTCTGTTCGTACGTTCAGAAAACCAATCCAAATTTAGGATGGTTTCTGCGCAACATTTTATAAACGAGGCCAGCCCTGTGTTTATAATTTTAGCAGCATGAACTAACTGTTCAATAACGTGGTTAAGGGTGTATGATATGGATGAAACCTTTGTCGCTGCATTGCACATGAAACTCCTTTTGATAGATTCATTTAGGTAACTTTTCCTGGAAATGAGAACTTTTAGTTACTTTTTCCCTTCTTTCTGTTCAATGACCTTTAAGTCATACTGTAGAATTGCTGATTTTTTTAACACCTCTGTTGTCCACATTGATTTGTGATTATCTTGTTTTTCAAACAGACATCAAAAATGGATTTCAGTGAAAGCTCAGCTTTATTGACTTCAGTGAAGAAACAAGTTGCAAAAGACAAAAAAAAGATAGCAAGAAAGAAACTGCAGGCATTTTCTGAAGAAAGAAAGATGGATACAGGAAATATTTTTTATTTAAATGCTCTTTTTATTATTGTGTGTAGCCATCTTTGGCCGTTTGTATAGCATGTGTTTTTTCAGTCGTGGAACAGGTCGAAGAAGCTGTGGTCGTCTGGTGCCTCCTCAAATGCCACCCCCTCACAATAGGCCGGGGGCACAAAGACTTGCTGGTCGTCAACTTCTGTTTCAACACCGAAGAAACTGAAGGAGAAAATAGCTCAGTTTAATGACTGATATGTAAAACTGCAGGATACAATAACATGTAAACATCTTCAAAAACATTTTCAGAGAAACGTGAATTTAATCTCTGCTGTACCTGAAGAGAAGGTCCTTCTTCTCACCATAGTAGGAGCCAGAGACCGGCAAACAGCCACAGGAAGTGGTGGACATAGAGTAGTGCGCTGAAAAGGAAATTGGAACCCACCAAAAAATAAACATGATATTTTGAAACGATTATGAAAAACAATAAAATAACCAAAAAGTAAAAAAAGGTATTGACCATGAAGTTCAGGCAACTTTCCATTCCACACGCGAACTCTGAGTCCCTGCTCTGTGATGGAGGGGCTGCCCATGTAAATCTCAGACTCGTGAGTGGCATCGGGTGGAATCTCCATCAGGTGCTTACGGAACTGCAGAGTCTCCTTCTTGCAACTCTCGTTTTTACTGTCTATCTCATAAAGTACACCCTGTGTGGAAATAAAGTGCTTGAATATATTTTGCTGAAAAAAGCTACAAAAACGTGTAAATCACAAGCTGAAAGAGGAAGCGGAATAGAAAGAGTCAGAATTGCTGATTAGGCCTACCTCTTCAAAATGTATGAGCACATCCATATAAGAAGTTTTGTTCGCGTGAGCAGTGTCCTCCACAAAACGAAATTTATTCGCTTTGGAGTCATAACTGAACTCTCCAGATGCAAGGTCATGACCCCCTGTTGAAACCTGAATGTGCAACAAAAGAGAACAGTATACATGTTCAACAAAAATACTATTTATTTAGCTTTTAATAGTTCTCAACTTTACAATAGGTTTTTCTAATGAAACCATGCAAAATGCAAATACAATTTCAAGTCCTTTTTTCCATACTGCCTTATGTTAAGCAAATATTTTATCACACAGACATTTTAAAGGGAATACTATCACTGTAGATGCCTTAAAATTAGTGTTTGTATTATTTAAAAAGACTTGTACAATCACTGAATTATACTGTTTCATAAATGGTGAAAAAATGAGGGCTTATGCATGTATTTGTATGACACAGCATTTTTAAAGGCTCTATTTTTAAAGGTTCTCTCATTACAGAGCCAACACTAACTTCATGCTATAAATATTAAACATCTCTTTGAAATTTTATACACTCACCACTTTCATTGTTCCACTGGTCAGTGGTGGTGAATCTGTAAAAGAAATATTAAAATTAAAATGTCTTCACATCAGCAACAGCTTCAGATTCAAAAAATCTAACAGTAGTGTTAAAAACAGTAATATTACAGAAACTGATTCTTCTTTAACTGCAAAGACAAAAAAAGGTCTTACGACATGGCTGGCGATGAGACGAAGCCCAGGCGACAGCACAGAGGCACGAGAAAACCACACAGAGCAGCTTGACTGTATGCATCATTGCTCTCCAACTTTCTTCAGGTCCGGACACATCCACAATCATTCAGAGAGTGCGCTTTTTATATATAACCCCTGCACCCCATATAAATGCCCCCTCCCTTCCATCTCCTGGACATCCAGCGATGGAATAAAACAAAAGATGTTTCGAAATCACCTTCTGTTGTAAGTGCAAATGAGAAAGCTGGACAGAACTGGCACAAATGGCTATTCACAAGATAAACAAGGTCAAAAAAACTGAATTTATACAAACAATCCCCCCCGTCCGGCCTCAGATCGGCACTCAGCGGTGCTGGCTCCATACTGGTGGACCATAATTCCAGAGACAGTTGGTGTCGCATCACATGATTTTGGTTCATGTAAGGTGAGGAATATGCTGAGGATGCCCTGATTGAACTTCTCAATCAAGGAAAAAAGAAAAGAAAAGAAAACAAAAACAAAAGTCAGCTATACAGGTGTGAAAACAAAAACCCATCTGGTACTTTCTGTGTTCCAGTACATTTTCTAGTCTACACGTGCAATACTTAGAAGCATTTTCATCCGATTTTTACTTTTTAAGAATCGCAATCATCTTTCAAACCACAGAACAAAAGAACAGCATTCATGTACATCACACAAGTTAATATGCAAGTATGTAAAATAGCAAAAGTAAAAATGTGAAAGAAACAATGCCAGAAGTAAAGAAATGAAGTTCTTCGTTATTGAAATTATAATATTTCTTGTCTAGTTCTAGGTGTAAATTCTAAATAAATGTGAAGAAAACATTCTGGTCAGTTGTCTTGCCACCCATGTGATTTTACTTCATTTTGTACCACTGGTAGTCAAACAATATAAAGGCAAACTTCAAATTTAAATGTAGCTATTGTCAATTCTTTACACCTGTGACATGTACAAACTCAACTGCATATCTAGCAACTTATAAGAATTTGACTATAATTCATTGATTCTGTTTTCTTGGAAAGAGGACACAAGAAATCCCCCTAGACATTTGTAGGCCACTTTCACTATTGCTGTTTTATGCCAGGGATTGCCAGGAATTGATTCTGACTTTTGCGTTTAGATGGTAAAGATCCGGGTGTGGAAAATTAGATCAGTTTGAAAGAAAAGTTTTGTGTATTTAGCTGATGCATGTTGCAAAATCTGGATCTTTCAATTTCCAGTCATTCTTTTCCAATAACTGTGCTGGTGTCTGGTATTCAAACATTGTCTAACTGTACATTTTGTACAGCAGACATGTTTCTTAAACTGGCTTTCTTAAAAAATAAAGCCTTAGCAAAAGAATCTTTTCATTACAAATTTAAGATGAATAAATAATATGTATAATGAATACCAAAAGAGGAGGTGCGTGGCTGATGCGTGTAGAGACTGTCAGAGCCCAGATGTTGAACTGCAGTCAACTTCGTGGGCTCTGTTCTGCTGGAGTCAATGCGGGATGCTTGTGAATGGTGAAACTTAGTTTATTTGCTTTCCCTGCTTGATGTCAGTCTTGTTTTCTAGGTAAAAGGGAACAATAAACCAGAAGGAAAACATAAAACACGGAAGAATTTTAAATGCAAATCTAAATGACAGATTTACTATTTTCAGTATTTTATTATATTATATACTATATTTTATTTTATACTCAGCCTGACTATTGGATTGGATTGGAAGGATGTCTCTGTTTTGCATTTCTAATACAACTATATGCATCTTGATATTTTTATGTAAACTGAATTCATATAAACAAGAGGTCTGCTGGCCCATGAATAACCATCCCAAAAGAATTCACAGAAGAAAAGGCCTTCTTACATTCTAGAATTAGCGATGGCTTTAGGTTATCATTGCCATCTTGTGGATCATTTGAAAGCAACAGCCCCTTTTTCCCCCCTGCTCTAAATGTATGCAAACTGGAAGCTACAGCCTCATCAGGCTATTGGGCAACTTCTCATAGTTCAGAAGTTTTCTTCTAAGCTGAGTTCAATTGGTGGTGTATAGGCTCACCTTTAGGATTCCAGCATTGGACCAAGAATTATTATTTGCTCTCTCTCTCTAGTTGTCGAGATAAGTACATTTTTCTTAACAACCTTGTCATGCAATCAACTAAATGTTTACTGTTAGTATTCATATTTTATTAGTAGTAATGTTTAGTATTATTAATAGCTTTCAATGACTGATAACGGAGTTTGTCTGACTCTCTTTTCCCTGTGCCTTTTTAGTCCACGTTCAGATAAGGAGAACTTGTGATACCAGATATAAAACCAGACATAATACCAGACAAAAAGATACCATAGGAATCATAATATAGACCTACTGGCTGTAGAGTGCAAGTCTGATCTCATTTGATAGCCAATAAACTGTATTTAGTCCATTTGACAATAAAACTTAATGGCATACTGTAATTTGGTTAAGGATCTGCGTTGTCTTGTAAATATTGCACCACTTTATTAGGCCACTTTGTCAGGTTCAACTGCTTGTTAACGCAAATATCTAATCAGACAATGACATGGCAGCAACTCCATGCATTTAGGCATGTAGACAATTCAAACGGAGCATCAGAATGAGGAAGTTTTAAGATTTAAGATTTAAGTGACACTGAACTTGGAATGGTTGTTGGCGCCAGACAGTTCACAAACTGCTGATCTACTGGGATTTATATGCACAACCATCTCTGCGCTTTACAGAGAATGGTCCAAAACAGAGAAAATATCCAGTGAGCAGCAGTTCTGTAGATGAAAATGCCTTGTTGATGCCAGAGGTCAAAGGAGAATGACCAGACTTTGAGCTGATGGCAAGGCAACAGTAATTCATTATAACTAAAGTGTGTAGGAGAGCATCTCTGAACACACATCTGATGAACACATCATAATATGATGGCTACTTTAAGCAGGATAATGCGCCATGTCACAAAGCTCAGACTGGTTTCTTGAATATGACAGAGTTCACTATACTCAATTGCCTCCAAATTCACCAGATCTCAATCCAATGGGAGATTTGCATTATGGATGTGCAGCTGACAAATCTGCAGCAACTGCGTGATAATATGTCAATATCAATCAAAATCTCTAAGGAATGTTTCCAGCACCTTGCTGAATCTATGCCACGAAGAAGAAATGCAGTTCTGAAGGCAAAAGAGGGTCCGACCTCGTACTAGCTACACTGTAAAAATAAATAAATAAATAAAGTTGAGCCAACTTAAAAGTTTAAGGAAACCAGCGTCAGCAGATTTTTGAGTTTTCTCAACTTATTTTTTTAGGAAATTTCTCAACTTTTTGTTGTATAAACTTAAAACAACAAGTTGAGATAACTCAAAAATCTGCTGAAGCTGGTTGCCTTAAACTTTTAAGTTTGCCCAACTTTTTTTTTTTTTTACAGTGTAGGTGTACGTACCTAATAAAGTGAGCAGTGAGTTTATGCCATGATAATAACCCAGCTCAAAAAAAATTGCAGTTTAAACATCCGGAGAATTGAGGATAAGGGAAAGAGAAGCTGAGAAAGAAAAAAGGGGAGAAAAAAATTGAGAGAGAGAGAGAAGTGAGATCATAAGTTTTAGCTGAAAAATGTAACAAAACTGGTGTGTCATAAGGAAAACTAATATACAGTATTAGATGAGTCAGGACTGAGAATCACATCAAACGGAAATAGAGACACTGCTCGAAAAATAGAAAAGAGGAAGAACTACTGAAACAATATCAGGAGGGAAGTTAATATCAAAAGTGTATTTATGACACATTTTGTTTACATTGTAACATACTTTGCAAACGCATGGTTTCGCCTGCATTAAATGCACTTGTAATATATTGTGTGTAAATATATATGTTATGTGTTACATCTTAATGATGTATTCATGCATACAAAGTCATTTGAGTCATATATAAATCTCCGTAGACATTGTGACCCCCAGTGAAATCTGTATGGGTGTCTGTCAGAGAACTACCCCCTCCTACGGCTCACCGCGAAACAACAAGAAATGACAAATTGTACACCACCGCACTACTCCGCCTCCACCCACGTGGTTTTCGCCCTACTTCTCTGTTTTGCCCCCTTCAGTTGAGGATCACTCAAGGGATTACCAGGAAGAGTCATGACGGGGTTTACTTCCTTGATGAACATAAATATGGCCAAACTAAGAAAACCACCCACTACTTCTTCTATACATTGGGTTTCAAATGTCTGAAACCATATTAAAAATCTGGAACTCGAAATGTAGCAAATCTGGATTTTTTTTTTTTTTTTACAAATTTGAAACGAAGACACAATATGATGTAAAACGAGAAAAAAATATTTCTTTTTCTGATTCTGCACTATTTCTAATTTGCAACATTGATCACGTGAACTGCTTTTCAAATAATGCTGGATTACATGATAAATTGACAAATAATTGTGATAAATTACATGAATAATGACAAAATTCATAATTGCGTGTGAACTGAATGTAATGATTTCGGACACTTGCATGTTATTTACAATTAAATGAAAATGACTGTAGAGAGCAAGCTATCAAATGCAGTTAGTTAACTTATGAGTGCTTTTTTGACATCTTTATATGTAATTTCAGAATTCTGCTGTCTAAATATAATTACACATTTGTAATGAAGCAATTTAGTGCACATGATATAACTTTAAATGTAATATCAAATAACACACTACAATTCAAATGATAATCAAGTACTTGTGCTTTGTTAGTGAACAACTTTTTTAAAGCATGACAAAATACTCTAATATAAAAAGTTTAATTTTATATTATTACAAAGTGCACTTTTTAAAAGTGGACGTTCTTAATGTACACTTAAGTGGACTTTTATATAATTAATATTAGTTTCTCATATACATTCAAGTACTCTTCAAGAGCACATTTGATACAATTAAGCTCATTTCTTTTTCACAAGGGCATGCAGCTCTAGTGCTGTTGCCAATAACATGAAAGGGAGACAAACCATTTAGTAAGACATTCTTAAAAAGCATGTATATTTTCAATGAAATTTTTCCATTTACGCTGATTATATAATGTACATAATATATTAAATTGTATTTTAAATTAAAAAGGTAACATGCATTGGCTCTCTATAATTACCTCTAGAATTATGTGAACATATGAATGTTCCTAAATAAGTTTTCATCTCTGACAACTGACATCACTTGAGAGAGAGTGAGAGAAAAATGTGACGGAGGGAAAGAGACAGAGAGAGAGCAATGGAGAAAGGAAGTGTTGCTCAACTCAAAACTTCTGGTATGAAAAACATGAAGTGAGACGCTCATGTGGTGCAACTGCGGTTTTGCATCACCAAATAAACCTCACCATTTTTACTCACTGTAAACTATACATGTCAACTTCCATAGTAGTTGTGGTCTGAATGTGTGGCATCTTCTGTTAAACAGTGGTCATATGATTACCTCAAAATCCAGTGACACTGTGTTGCATATCTAAAACTTCATGTCTTCACAGCAAATGAAATCGCCAGTGTCATTAGAATGGATATTCCCTCAAAAAGAAGACACAACGAAAAAAATGTTTTGTAGTATTCGGATATCCCAGGTTAGACAGACTGAAAGAAAGTAAATTCAATAAACACCGGGAATGTACAAGAACAATCCAGAGGATTTTCTTTTAAAACTGTTGTTTTTTTAATGTTAAATATATTTTAGTTGTTTCTCAAAGCCACGTGCTAGGACTGAATTTCACTTACCATGTTTACCTGCTGTTTTTGACTTGCAGGTCAGAAATGTTTTGAATAACTGTAAAAATAAATAAATAAACATTTATTTACACTATTATTAAACTTCTTTTGAACTGCAGAAAAACATAAAAGAAGAAAATTCCAGTTTGTTCTGCAATATATCAGCCACAACATGAAAACCACAGACAGGTGACGTGAATATCATTGATTATATTGTTACAATGGCACCTGTGAACAGTGAACAGTTAGTTCTTGAATTTGGATGTGTTGGAAGCAGGAAAAATGGGCATGCAAAAAGACCTGAGTGACTCGAAAAAGGGCTGAATAGTGATGGCTCTACGACTGGGTCAGAGCTTCTCCAAAACAGCAAGTCTTCCCATTCCTGGTATGCAGTGATTAATACTTACCAAAAGACAACCTGCGTGCCAGGGTCATGGGCATTCTGCTGTGTAACATAGGTCCTTGCATTCACGTGGATATTACTTTGACACATACCACGTACCTAACACGTCCACCGCTGTTTCCCTGATGGCAGTGGTCTCTTTCCGTAGGATAATGCACCCTGTCTGTCACACTGCAGAAATTGTGCAGGAATGGTTTCAGGAACAGTTCAAAAATTCAGTTCCAAATTCACAATCTGACTGTGCATCTATGGGATGTTCTGGACTAACAAATCCGATCCATGGAGGCCCCAATGGGATAAAAGATGTGCTAACTGCAAATAAATGTACAGGGGATATAGGGGTGCAATGCATTAGTTCTAGAGCAAGTGAAACTATGATTTTTCTGTGTTTTTTTAAATACAGATGTTTCGAATTTACAGATATTGTGGTCTCCTTATTTAAGAAGGTACTTTTTGTGAAATTACGCCCCAGCTGGTCATGGGGCAAAACAGAAATTTCATTTTCTTGTAGAAAGCAGCTGTTGAGTAAGACAACGTCAGAGAGAGACAGAGACTAGATCATAAGGAAGCGTGGGAGGGTCTTCCCCATAGGGACTGTCGTGCGAGTTTCCATGTCTTCATCGGTTGTAAAATGTAATGCAACTACAACATACATATTAATTTATGCTTTATTATACTTTTATCATTTATTTATACTTTATGTTGACCAAAAAAATAATAATAATAGGCCTAATAATAAATTCTGCTACATGTTTGAAAACACCCCCTGATGTCAGATATACAATTCTGTTTTGAGAGGGTACCATTGGTTTTAAATATACAAAAGTAATATTGAATATCTTTTAACGGATGCTTTCAAATAAGTTTTGCATTTCATTTTCTTCTTCACATTCTATCAATTGCATCTATACATCCTAATTTAGAATATCTTTTTTTGTCTCTTTTAACATTTTGATTTCCTTGATGTTTGTACCTCATACCATATTTTATTTTTATTTTAGTTATTTATTTTTTTGTCAGTGTTTTTATATTTATTTGTTTTTTTTTTTCAGTCAGTTAACCTGTCATGTAAAGAAGTAGAAGTTAGGCTATCTCTGAAAAAAAAAAAATTATAAAGAAATAACGCGTGTTGAAAAAAAGAAGAACAAACACTGGCATTCCCAAAAGAGCGAAACCGAAACGATAAGAAGCGAATATAAGATGATATCTCCAGTGCATCATCGTCTCAAATCACTGCTGGCGACTGAGCAATCAAGTGCTGGATTTCAAACAGAGGTAAGAGACGATATCATTTGAACTTTCTTATTACCTCTTATTTACAGCATCATTTACTAGACTGAAAAAATATAGGCTATCTTTATTATTATTATGTAAAATATTCCAAATGTGCACGGTCTCTTGTTTAGCCCACGTATCAGATTCATAGTGCCTTAACTGTATTGTTTTGTGAAATAGTTCTACTGGTTGATCTCTGACGTGAGATTTGATCGATAAAAACGTTGGCGAATAAAAGTGATAAACCGTGCGTCTTATTATACAACACTGTATCTGCATAATATTGAAGGTACCACTACTTTGAATGATCTAACAGTTTCACTTTCCAATCTCCCAGATGTTTCGGCCGTGTCTGTCTCCTCTTTGCATCCTCATCCTCACCCTCATCTGTATGGTGCCCACAAACTCCTCTTCGCCTCTTGGCCACAGGGGGGCGCTGTCCTTCTCCAATTCATTGCGCCTCACACGCACTATTCGCGCACGAGTCCAACAACTGCTGTTCCGCTACGTAAGAAAACGAAATGCTATTTGCATAAAAAAACCGAAACATATTAACGACAATATGACTTGTGTTGTAACATTTTATTGTTATAATCCACTTTGTATCTAAATGCTCATAGCATGCGGTTTTGTTTTCACAGAAACAACAGCTGTTTGGTGACGAGCTCTTTGAATACAGACAGCTGATGCTGAGTACACTTCCGACGGTTACTGTCAGTTATCAGACCTGGCTACACATGCAGGTGCGCATCATGTCTTTATCGCGTATTTAGTTAGTTATTTTACTGCACGGGGCTATATTTTAACTGTATGTGTTTGGTTCAGGACACTGAGCGTTTGCGTTTGGCCTCTCACAACCTCCAAACCTTCTGGACTCACCTGGAAGTTCAACGGCAGCAGCTGGAGAAAGAGAGAGATGCGACGAAGGAAAGAAGAGAGCAGAGAATCAAACGAGGAAAGCCTCAGCCCACCTTGTGCCAAAGATTTGTTAGTCTGCAAATAGATCTGCGGGACCTAATGAAACAAGTCAACTCTCAGGTACAAGTGCACACTTGTTAGATGCGTAATCACTTCCCAGCAATCAGTAGCTAATTTAGTGATCTCATAGACACAATGTCACAACAACTCCCATGATCAACTCATCATGATGACCCCTTTTAGTTGCAAAACGAGGGGGCTCTTGCCAGAATATCTCCAAAAATCCCAAGGGGATTTTTTAGGGTATATAGAAACTGTTTGTGATATATTTATATATCTAAGAATAACAATAAAGACTTTGGCATGTAGCCTAGTGTTTTAGTCATATTTGTCTGGTCTATCTCGTGATCTCTGTGTGATACTTATCTTACTGGCAGAGTAAATAAATTCCACTTCTTTATTCTAGTTTTTTAGACTTATAAATAATTGCATTACATTGGAATATTACTAATATTATAATAATAATATTACAATATTGCAACAATTATGTAATATTCTAAAGCCAATGTTACAGCCACGTTTGAAGTTCAGATATGAAAAACATTAAGAATTTTCTTTAAAAAAATTCTCTCTCTCTCTATATATATAATGAATGTGTGTGTGTATAGAATGTGTATATATAGAATGTGTGTGTGTGTGTGTATATATATATATATATATATATATATGGTAACACTAAGTAGTAAAGTGTTACCAAGAAAATCCAATCCATCTTTTTACAGATGAAATTATGCTGAATCATACAGATTACTAATGCTCGTTCTCTATCTGCAGTTAAACAGCCTGAGTATCGCTGCATCTACAAAATCCCCACTTCTCCATCCCCTGCACGCAACTTCATCTTCCAGTCCGATTCCCAGCATGCATCATTCCACAGAGAGCACCACTGTACTCCAGACCCCAATTCAGACGGATAATCCTCACAGCTCTGCACACTCCTCTACACAATCTTCTACTTCAATGATGGAGAAGACTTCTGTCAGCCTCTCACAACCCACCCAGGCATCAGGAGGCTTTATTTTAACGGGAAGCCAGCTATCTGTGGACACCCTGCAGACAACAACTGCAGAGGCGTCCCGCTGGATTCAGCATCTGAGAGGGTATGTGATACTGAGAGATCTGGAACGGTACTTGAACAGATTGGCACGAGATTACGCTGTGCTCCAAGCCAAATACTGACAAACACGCATAAGTAAACCAACAAAGGTGGGAAAAAAAACCAAGTATTGCACAAGTATTACACAGAATGAAATTATAAAACAAAACCAAGAAAAGAGATAATTGAATACACTAACATTCATATCCATAAACATTTTCATGTCAGTTTGTTTACTTTGTTCTTTAAGTATTTTATTTATAAAAATAATTTATTACAATTTTTTTATTTACTGTTTGTTTACAAGTAATTTAACAGATACTTGCCTTAATGTGTAAAGACTTTTTTTTAAAACTGTATTTCTGCATTTTATATTTAAGTATTTGAAGTATTTTTGATGTATTTGATAAGTCTCAGGGGCTGAGTACATCAGCAGGCAGCTAGTGTGGGTTATCATGAGATTGCCAAACAGTATTATTTGACCAATAAGTATTTTTAGATAATACAATTATTATACTTGAATGTATATGGCTCTGTTTGAAGGGTAAGCGCTTAACAAACAGCAAATTCTTTTGTTTATATTGGACAATTTAACTGTAACAAAAAAAGGTTAGTCAGCCATTCTGGAAGACCAAAATTCCCCAAACACCCCACTTCCCTCCCCCACTGTTAATCAGCAAATCAGAGGTCAGAATGAGATTAATTTTACATCCCCTTTTCATTGTCATTACCCTGTACTTTCCACCTTGTGTTATTTATTAAATTATTTATTATATTTATGTGCCTAATATTTTTCATACGATATTTATTGTTCATAAATAAGTGCAAAAGTGAAATATGTTTTTGTACAAGCGTGTGTGCTGAATAAAATGACTAAGAAGCGCTTCTAGTGCATGTGTATTTGTGTGACAAAGTTTTTATATATATACAACAGACAGTAAGTGAAGTCATACTGAACACTTGATGCAGCCTAAACTTTGAAATGTTTGTGCAATGACCTGATCTCTGTTTCAAAACACTGCCAGAGGAAGCAGTTTTAGGCATCAGTTGTTGTTTTTTTTACATGTTTTAGAGATTTAATAAAGCAAACCAAAAATAATGCATTAACCATAATGCATTTAATCTTTTTTTTTTTCAAATTATTCAACAACAGTTGAGTTATAAAACATTGCGCTGACAAATAGTGGTGTCATTTGGAAAGCACTATGCTTTTGAATTTAAATTTTAAAAGGTTATCTAGTTAATAAGAATTCTCAAAAATACTCATAGTATATCTGCATAGTAAAGCTTGAATTATTAACATAATTGAAAAACAAAGATTCATTTAATTGGTCAGATGAGAGAAAATATAAAATAAACCCATCAATTAATTAAAAATTATTAAAGCATAAGCAAAATGTAGTTAAAATAGAAAAGATTACAAATGTCCTTTAATATACACTTGCTAACATGCCAACATGTGCTTTTGTTGCGAGACTGAAATAAATCATAAAAGTGTAGTCTGGCTCTGTGTAGTGATTGGCTAAAGCAGTCCTGTGAAATGATCTGTCCACATTGGCTGTTCATGAGATTTGTGGGGTGGTCTGGAAAAGAGGGACCAGAGTAATCAGTTTACTTGCAAACAACATTTGCTAAATAATCCATTTTATTATTGTATTTTAAAACTTTTTTATCCTGAAATCCCATTACCAACCATTTTTTTCTACCAAACTCTTACAAACTTTGTTGTCTGTCTTCCCTTCTAACCAAAACCATTGCATTTTTCAGCATTGTATTTCAGCCTTCATCAGTAAATGTGTGAGCCTCACCACAGACAGGTGTCCATTCTTGGTCTTGACCACTCGCAGGTCCGAACCACTGGAGAAATCTATCACTCCCTCCTTTCCCCTCGCTACGGCAAACCTGATACTGGAGAGTAAAGCATAATCAGATTGAAAGCTGTAAACATGCATACATGTCCTTGCTTGTAAACTAAAGTTCTCATGCCTTTCTAGAGAACATCGCCAGCACTCCCGAACACAGTTTGTCTATTAAGGGATTTACCACTGTGCACACACACACACACCTGTCCTGGCTGATGCTGACATTGTGTATCTTGTCTGCCATGATGGCCAACCTGGTGACAGCCTCAATCACATGATCGCATTGCAGCACCAGGTCACCCTAAAGGTCAGAAGGTCAAAGTGAAACAACAGAGGTCCAACTCCACAACCAAGACAATCACAAAGCATAACAGGGCTTCTCTCACCTTCTGCTTACTGTCAGTGGTGGGAATATGCAAAACAAAGAATCCGTCACTGAGGGAACTAACAGAGATACCTACAAAAAGAAACAAACCGAGATTGTACGGTATTGTGAACTGTTACCCAGTAAGAGGTTAATGGCACACTAGTTGTTTGTCACTGATGAGAATTTATGGTTTGAGTACTAAGGAAGAGTATGATTACCCAAGAATTAGATACGGTGAAAAACAGGAGTATGAAACTTTAATAAGCTTGGATGTCGTACAGTATTGTTAGGAAACAAAGGAGAGAGCTGTATTACAGTAACATTACCCAGCAATGTGCCATAGTCGATACGTTGTTTGATTTTTGCTTCCTGGACCAGCACAGCAGATGAAGTGGTCAACAGCAGCTGACGCATTCGTGCGCGGAAACCGTGCCGATCGTACTTAGTGACCGCTACACCATACTGAAAAAGAAAAGAATATACAAATAGATTCTCAACCCTTCTAATATTAACATTAAAAATCTCTAGTAAGATAAGTATTAGAGTAGATTGATTTAGTTTTTTATTGTTGAATGAATGAATGAATGAATGAGGCATTTATATAGCGCTTTATTGTGTATTGCTATACACCCAAAGCGCTTTACAATCATGTGGGGGGGTCTCTCCTCAACCACCACCAGTGTGCAGCATCCACTTGGATGATGCGACGGCAGCCACAGGACAACGGCGCCAGTACGCTCACCACACACCAGCTACAGGTGGAGAGGAGAGAGAGTGATAGAGCCAATCAAGTGAATGGGGATTATTGGGAGGCCATGATTGACAAGGGCCAGCGGAGGGAATTTGGCCAGGACACCGGGGTTACACCCCTACTCTTTACGATGAGTGTCATGGGATTTTTAATGACCACAGAGAGTCAGGACCTCGGTTTAACGTCTCATCCGAAAGACGGTGCTTTTTTCAGTATAGTGTCCCCGTCACTATACTGGGGCATTAGGACCCACACAGACCACAGGGTGAGCACCCCCTGCTGGCCTCACTAACATGTTAACTTAATAATACAGGTTCACTGGCTCCTTCTGATAAATACTTGCCATTGTTTTGTGGTAAGGTGATTCTGTAGGAGCCTTTTATACATTTTGGTTTGGTTTTTTTTTTTGGTCCATATTGTCTAGTGTTTTTTGTTTTGTTTTTTCTGGAGGCTGAGTGTGCCCTCTACAGGAGAAACCGGGTGAAGCCTCAAGTGTTGAGATAGCACCTGAGTGTTCTGCTAGGAGCACATAGTCTTTAGACCTTTTTCCTCTTATTTGGCCTATTTTAAGTTGTGCTTTTTCATTTACAGTTCAAAATATCTTTACAGTTTATATTGTAGTTTATTTCAAAAACTGTAACATTCAAAATGAATAAACAAACAACTTCAACTTAACCTCATTCATTGTGGACTTTAATGAATACTACATGGAACCTTGTGACCAAACAAAAAATCTAAAAGCATCTAGTACATTTATACGGAATGTACACAAACATTAAGCTTCAAGTTCACACAAAAGCATAGAAACTCATTTACCTTCACCTTGTTGTCATTCCCAAGAGTTTGCAGCACTTTGAGATTGATCTCTTCAGTCTCTGTGGTAATAAAAATGTGTCAGTGAGTTTCTATGTTTGTTTGTCTATGCATTTGTGTTTTTCAGCATAGACATTTTTCATGTGTTTGTGAATATTACCTAGTCTGGTGGCTACGAAGAGTTTGGGAACACTTCTAGGGTAGCAGTCCTTCTGACCACTAAAGATCGCACTGGCTACAACCTTCTGTTCCAGCTATAGACAGCGTGAAATTAGTTATGTTTGTCCGTGTGTGTGTGTGTGTGTGTGTGTGTGTTTGCTCTTGAATGAATGCAGTACCTGCTTCTTCCACTCTGGCTGGATTCTCCTGCAGTAGTCATTGACCAGGTTGCGAATGCACATTCTGTGAAGGTGCTCAGATGCCTGTGGGGAAAAACAAAACTGTACATACACTACCATTAAAATGTTTGAGGTCGTTTTGGGGGTGGTTTTTGAAAGAAGTCTTTTATACTCAGCAAGGCTGCATTTATTTGATCAAAGATGCAGTAAAAAGGAAAGGAAAGGAAGGAAAGGAAAGGACATGACATGTGACCAAGTATGGTGTCCCACACTTGAAATTTGTGCTCTGAATTTCATCCACCCAAGTGCACACACAGCAGTGAGTAGTGAACAAACAAAACAATTAGCAGTTGGGGGTTCGGTGTCTTGCTCAAGGATCTCACCCCATTCATGGTATTACCTACAATTACCGCCAGTACCGAGACTTGAACCTGTGGGTTACTAGTCTGACTCTCTAACCATTAGGCCATGACTGCCCCAGTACCATTGTAAAAACAGTAATATTGTAAAATAGTTATATAATAACAATTTAAAATAACTTTTTATTTCATATATATTTTAAAATATAATTTATTCCTGTAACGGCAAAGCTTAATATTCAGCAGCTAGCCATTACTCCAGTCTTCAGTGTCACATGATCCTTCATAAATCCTTCGAATATGCTGATTTGGTACTCAAGAAACATTTCGTTTTCATTTTGTTCAAATACATATATATAATGCATCCTTGCTGAATAGTAAAATATTCATTTTGAACATTAGTGTAATCACATCTAAATCCTCAAAACAGATTCCAGATCTCCAGTTGGTCTGACCAAACAGAGCTCAGTGGTTCAATTCAGTATCATAACTTATCGTACCTTTATCATACATTATTATCATACCTCAGTGAGTGAGGGTGGTGGTCTTGGCCAGCTCTTGTCAAGAACATTTTTTGGCAGATTTCGTTTCACTTTCATCAAGAAAGAGAATCGCACATGATCCAGAAAGTACTCATTGTCAGGGCAACGAGGCTCATTGCGCAGGATGAAGCCTTTGATGAACCTGTGGAATTAGGGAAGGATGAAATCAAGAAAGGACGGAATCAATGACACAATCAATGTAACTCATTCACCTACACGATACAAAAACTCTCATACTTGCGTATAGTGTCAGCTGCTTGTCTACGATGCTTGGCTTTCCTTCGGCCTTTGACTCCTCTCCACCATGACTGGATAACAATTACTGCAAGATGAAAGAGACAAACAGATTGGCTGTTGCCTTCCTTTGCTATGGCTCTGTCTGTGTTTAGTCTATTTGTCAAGGTTACCTGCGTGTCGGATCCGGTGGTACTTGGCTCGCTCCCTGTAGCCCCGCCAAGATGTCTGCAGAGTAACAGCTTAAAAACAACTGTAAGTTTATTCATTATATCATAATAAAAATTAAGCAAAAGAGATGTACAAAAGCAAGCTAATTATCACAGCTTTACAAGTTAAGTGCTTGCAGTGAAAGAACATACCGATGGTTTGTTTCTTGGCCTCCAGTGCATCCTCAGTCACAAACAGAGTCCTTGGGAAGCGGATAAAGATTTTGGACCTAAACAGAAAGCAAATTAAGATGAACTTCACCCCAGCTCCTCCGCTGCTGCCCCAGCAGGACCTCTTTTTCACTATTTTCAGCGTTTCTGTTTTTCATTAAAAAATTTTTTTAAAATGGTAGCGCGTGTATCTGTTCTTCTCACCCCTCACCTGCCCAGTTTGTATTCTTCAGGTTTGTAGTTGAGGTGCTTGACCAGAGTGGCAACCCCCTCTGGGAGTTTCCCACGCCAGTTTGGCCAGGTGTCCGGACACAGAGACTTATACCTGTGCAAGAAACAAAACACAAAACAAGGTAAAGAAACATGGCCATCTGTTAACAGAAAGACTGGTTGCACAAGACTGACCTCTCTAAGAACGCCTCATAGTTTCGTCTGTATGCAAATCCAGCTCTCCTTACTCTCAGATTCTCCATCAAACCCAAATACTTCACCTGATGCCTGACCAAAACCTCATCAAATCTGCCTGAAGTAGCAGAGGAAGAGGAAGTAGGGAGAACAGCAGCACAATGTCAGTAACATCAAAAAAAGCATTTTGTGTGTGCAATTTATTTGTCTATCAATGCCACACGCATATGCTTTTACCTGGCTGTTTAGCATCATTGGGTTTTATGCAGCGTACATACGATGGTTCCTTAGACATCAGAATCTCCATCAGTTTAGCCAAACTGAGCTTGAACTGTGTGGCAGCCTGAGCAGAGAAAACAAGACTTCATTTCTTTGTAAGTTTATGTACAGTATGTGTCTGTATGTGTGAGTGTGTGTGTGAGTGTTCATCTAACCGTCTCTGGCCTTCTCTGGTCCATCAACTCATCTGCATGGAAACACTGATTGACAATGTGATTCCCTGACTGACACAGCACCTGCAATGAGATACAGTGGGTTTAGAAACACATACTGTTCAGCCATAACATCATGATCACACTGTAAACACACTGTACCTCCTTCAGGTGTCTGTACAGCAGGTCATTATTTTTGTCCAGAAACCCTGAAAATAGAGGGACGAAAGCTACAATCACAGCACCAAACAAAATTAATTATGGGGGGACAGATGGACGAATGGCTGTTCTCTCCTCACCGTTGACATTGTAGTTGACCTCTCCAGCATAATGAACCAGTCTAAATTCCTCTCGCCCAATTGCCTTGCGGATCTTCCCGTTGGCCATTTTATGACTGGAACATGAAATGGACCAATCAGATAGCAGATCCCAGTAATATCTTAAACATCAGTCATGTTGCTTCAACAATGGAGACACAGAGTATGCTAGTGGTCCTACGTGACAAAATGGGCATGGCCACCCAGTGTGTCCTCCAACTTCTCCAGGAAGGTGATGTCACTGGCATCTCCTCTTCTTAAGCACTCCTCATCCTGATTAAAATAATTTAGATTAGTTCATTTCAATTCAGTTTGGATGAACAGACAAACCTCATATTTAGAAGGAAAACACACAGACAGACCAGAATGGCGATGATCCCTTTATGTTTCTCCTCCACCAGATCACAGATGATTTTGTTGTTGAAATATTCCACTCTCTCCCACTGGCCAAGGAACATAATATTAACACAAATATAACAAAAGCGAAAGAAAGAAATATGAGCAGTCTGTAAGCATACCAAGGCTGTGTTTAGTAATATTGTGAAATATTATTACATTTAAAATATCGATTTTCTATTTCAATATATATATATTAACATGTAATTTATTCCTGTTGATGGCAAAGCTGAATTTTCCAGTTTTCATAATCCTTTAGAAATAATTCTGATATGCTGATTTGGTGCTCAGGAAACATTTGTTAATATTATCAACATTGAAAACATTTGTGCTGCTTAATATTTTTGTGGAAATTGTGATACTTTCTTTCTGGATTCTTCTTGAATAGAAAGTTCAAAAGAACTACATGTATTTGAAATAGATGTAATGTTTTAAATGTCTTTACTGTCACTTTTGATCAGATTAATGTGTCTGTACACATTAATAATAAAAATAATAAAAGGAATTATTATTACTATATTTAAATAAATAGGACATAAGTCTAAACAGAGGGGTTTGCTGTGCATAATAGAGGGTTTATTTAAAGTTCACCCAATGATGACAGAATTTTATTTTTTGGGTGAACTATCCCTTTAAATAGTAAAAGGTAGTTATTAATGGAAATGTTTTAGAAATGTACTGAGGGAAATATTTTCAACAGAGGTGAACTTAAATACAAATATTTCTCACTCATACACTGATTTTTGTACTATTTTTCTCCCACAAACTCACCACAATCCCCTCTGCCTCGTACTCCTCCTGTTCACTTTTCAGTGTGAGCTCAATAAACAGCTGCTGCAGTTTTTCATTGCAGTAATTAATGCAAAACTGCTCAAAACTACAGACAGAAAAAAAGAAAGACATGAATGCAATTCTTCCTTATTTCCTTTCTGATATATTAATGTCATTTTTTGTCATTTTTTTCTATAATGTGATGTGTTAATAATGCAAATAATCTGTTTCTATTTTACTATTTCTTCAGTCAAAGGGTAAGAGAGCGAGTCAAACGGACCTGTTGTGTTGAAAGACCTCAAATCCATATATGTCCAGCAAACCAATAATAGAAGAACATTTACTGGAGTAGTAGACTTCATCCTGTAAAAACACAAAAATATAATAATCTTTAGAATCACTCCACTAGAGGGCGCATCAAAACCTAAAAAGCACACTAAGCTCCAGTTCATACATGCCAGATGACATTCTGACAAAAAAGCCCACTTAAGTAAAACAAGAGCACGGTCCTCGTCGACAGAAAGAAGAAACACACCTTAAAAGCCAATGATTGGTTTAACTTCTGGACAAGCCAGGTAAAGGCACGACCATATATGGCTTTGGCCAAAGTGTCCCGAGCAGACAGAGCCTGTTCTAAACTCAAGGGACTGATCATCTGAAATCAAACACACACATACACACAACGGTTTGTTCAACTGCTAATAGACAGAATGTATGAGAATGTTAACAAGATCAAGTATGTTGAAATCTGAAAGTGAGACAGAACAGATATTGTGATATTACCTCCTCCCCTTTGGCAACAATTTTCTTGTGAGTAAGAGCTTCTTTCAGGACTGACCCGTCCACACCCAGCAGCTGTTGACAAAAAAAATCAAAAACACATTCTCTGCAACTATGTATGTGTGCAGGACATCAAGAGGCCAGTTGTAACACTAAACAACAGTGTGAACATTTCAAGTTTTGCAAACAAGTAAAACATTTGCAACCAAAATATTTTGGGATATAATTTTTTTATTATTTGTATTATTGCCTTTGAATTCAAACTAATATCTATTTAATGGTATTCAGACAGGTTTCTGACAGATGCTGTCACTCTAGCATCTAGCACTCCATTGTCAAAATAGCACACAACAAACCTGGAGACAAGTGACTCCAATGAGACAGGTATCTAATTCCCCAGAAACAGGTATAAAGTTCAGACACATCCTGAGATATCACTTGAGATGGGACATTAACTCACCTGGGACAGATATTGCAGTTGAGGTTCAGTGGTGACGTGTGTCTCTCCCTCCTCATCTTCACCGAACTGTATGTTACCCAGATGTAAAACACTGGCCACAATCTCCATCAGCTCCTAAAGAGGAGAGGAACTTTGTAAGTGTGTTTCCTGACTATGACAGAAGATCTTGAATGTCCAATGGGTTTGTGTGTGGTGCACCTGTATCTCTTCCTCACTAAAGCCAATGATGGTGAGAGCATTTCTCACAACTTTCCAACCGTTCCTATCACTGATAGAGCTCACTCGTGGACAGTTACCCTGACAGAGAGAGAGTGTCTGTTACAAACAAACACCACAAACATGCCAACAATCCCCATGGCCCGATAATGGCAGACAAATCTGTTCTCTTTCATGGACACATATAGACACAATTAACATAAACACCTTAACCAGGTAATGATAATGTTGTGGGTTGGTTTTCTCCAAGCCAAGTGTCTTCAAAAGAGGTGCTTCTCCACCCTCCAGAAGCTGATAGAAGATGTGGAAGTTTCTCTCACCATGGTTCTGATGGGCCACACGGGATTTCTCTAATAGGTAGTTTAGGATGTGACCTCCAATTGGAGCGCCCTGAACAAGACATAAATAGAAAGAACTGTTTATAACGGTGCATAAAAGGTTATGTTTTGTGTATAATCCCAAGTATTGCCCAAAATGCCCAAATATTTGCTGAAATATTCTAATACATATTAGTCTTTTGCTAATGTGAACAGCTGAAATGTAGACCAGTAAATTTGGGCTGGATTTAAGCAGAGTTGTGGTATTAAACTAAGAAGTGTGTTTCATTTACCTTGTAGTCAAACTGAATGTCCATGTATTTCCCAAAACGACTCGAATTGTCATTCCGGAGAGTTTTAGCATTCCCAAAAGCCTGTAGTGACAGAGCGAGAGTGACATTAGGAAGCTGTGCACAGAGGACCCTTGCAGTGTTTGTGTGTGCTTACCTCCAGTACTGGGTTGGACTGCAACAGTCTCTCTCTGATAGTGTGTGTGTTGTTGCGGGTGGGACAGATGTGTGTGTAGTACTGAAGGATTTTTTTGGAGGCCTCAGTCTTTCCAGCGCCACTCTCACCCGAAATCAGAATACACTGATCTCGTCTCTCAGTCCGCAGTGCACGATACGAATTATCGGCCAGGGCAAAACTAAAGTCACACAAACAGATACAGAATCACTCACAGATAATACAACCAATTACATTTATGGCTTTCAAAGCCATAAACTTTTCTTCATGTGTGCACTGTGCAAACACAATGTCTAAAATGTTAAAAATCCTATAAAATAATTTGACAAGTACAGTTTTCTTTCCTGCATTTACATATTTTCTTCCCATTTCTATGGGAAACATTTGACATCTTCTTTAAATGAGTATGTGGGTGTGGGTGTGTGGGTGTGTGTGAGTGTAAATGTGTGTGTAAGTGGAAAGTTGTATGCATGGTCCAATCTCCGGAATCTCCAGGAAAGTGAGTCATACTAAGAGAATTGGCGGAATGTTCTCAGGGATTCTCACGGCCATAACACACATAAACACACACACATTTAACACTCACATGTGAGGGGAGATCTCATAGAAATTGACTCCTCTGTGGCGCTCCATGCTCTGTTTGGAGTAAATCTCCAACTCTCTGTAAGGATTCACCGACACCAACACTGAGCCAATATATGTCTTATAAAGACAGACAGATAAAGAGGCAGAAAGAGAGAAAGAAAGCAGAAAACCACATGTAAACTACCATTCAAAAGTTTGGATTGATATTGTTTTGCTCACCAAGGCAGCACTTATTTGACCAAAAATACAGTAATATTGTGAAATATTCCAATTTAAAATACATTTTGATCAATTTAATGCAATCTAAACCTGTAAGACCTTCGTTCATCTTTGGAAAACAAATTAAGATTTTTTTGATGAAATCAGAGAGCTCTCTGACCCTGCATAGACAGCAACGCAACTGAAATGTTCCCAGGTCCAGAAACGTAGCAAGGACATTGGTAAAACAGTCAACGATGTGACATCAGTGGTTCAATAATAATTTTACGAAGCTACGAGAATACTTTTTGTGCTCAAAAAAAGTAAAATAATGACTTTATTCAACAATTCTTCCCCTCCTCATCCCGTCTGCCGCGGCATGCCGCCATTGTGGAGAGTATCAGGACGCATGCTGAATAAAGTCATTATTTTAGTTTTTTGCGCAACAAAAAGTATTCTTGTAGCTTCGTGAAATTATGGTTGAACCACTGATGTCACATGGACTATTTTAACGTTTCTGGGTCTGGGAACATTTCAGTTGCATTGCTGTCTATGCAGGGTCAGAGAGCTCTCGGATTTCATCAAAAATATCTTAATTTGTGTTCCGAAAATGAACAAAGGTCTTATAGGTTTGGAATGACATGAGGGTGAGTAATTTATGACAGAATTTTCATTTTTGGGTGAACTATCGCTTTAATAAGTTTAAAAAAAAAAACTTGCTGACTGCAAACTTTTAAACAGCACTGTATATTTTATCCTATAGCATGTACATGCTCATGAGTTGCATATTCTGTGTATATGTAATTAAAAGTATTTTATTATATTATATAGTAAGATGGTGTTTGTGTATGTCTTACATAAATGAGGCCCTCTCTGTACCGTCGGCGCAGGTTTTCAATGAAAGCAGCTTCGCTGTTGTAGTTCTCCAAGAGAAGGAAGTCTTGGACGCCGACCCGATCTCTTGCAGAGAGAGCGCTCTCCATCACTAACCTTACACCCCCCTCTACACCAACCTCCTACAAAGAGAAACAAAGTGAGATAGAAACTAAAAAAACACAAAGAGAACACTGATGCAAACACTTATACACAGCAGAGCCACAAAACAGGAACTGAGAGTATGTACACTTACAACCAGGCCCACATGGAATCTGCGACCTCAGAAATTCTGAAGAAAGTTCCACCGATTTACACAGAATTGGAATGCCCGTCATTCACAAAGTTATACACATCCCTGCCCCTTGTGCGGTTGTTTATTAAATGCTTTGGGTAATTGGTTAACGCTTACAGAATTTTGCAGATTGCAAAAATGCAAACATAAAAGTCTGGAGATTGCCTTTTATAAGGAAATAACACAAAATAAACAGCAAATACCAGAAAAAGTACAAATCACTAAAAGACAAACAACACACATTGATCCAAGTGCAAATTCACTAAGGAAGGGCGCCATGGAAATATTTGGCAATGGTTCCTGACACACAGTTGTCTGTTTTTCAGAGTTAGTGCTGGTACCTCTACATGTAAATCCAGTGGAAAATCTGACAAGACTCTAAGTGTTTGAGGAAGTGTGTCTTTGGAGTGGGTTCAGAAAGAGAGCGAGTTTGTGTGTGTGTGTTTGCGAGAAAGACAGGAAGGTCACCTGTGGAAGCTCATGCTAAAACAATAATCTGCTGGGAGTAACACAGTGTGTGAGTGGATGTTCACTTTCCTTGGCTCTGCTCCACTGTTGTTCTACAAATTCTTGTCCAATGAATTAGTGATAAGGGTCCCCTAAAATGCCTAACAAGATTTTAACGACTCACCAGATACCCCCCTCCCCAGACACCTGCACTTTTAAATCTTTCCTTTTGCCATTCTTAGTCCATTGTTCTCTTTGCCTTGTGTGTGTTTATGTTCTTATGTACGCTTACACAGTAGGATGCAGACGTACGCACATGAAAACAAGCAATGATATCTGTCTCTAAAATGAACTCTTTCCTCACTGTGACCCACATGTTTTCTGTGTTCCATTAGGGGTGTTTAAATTGGCCACGCTTTTTTAAACCAAACAAGTTTAAAACCCCTTCCAATTCAAAAACATCCCATCAACAACTCAAAAACACCTTCTGTTGTGTTCATTTTTATGATGTAATGGACATGGAAGTGTAATCATGATTTTTTTTATCATGATTTGTTTTTTATAGCTAATGTTTTTGGCAAGTTTCATCAGTTTCTAATCTTGAGTGTTGTTAACAAAACTTGTTTGAGCCGATATGACAGACTGAAGATTCATTAGCTCAACTGAAGCCAAGTTTGGAATGGTTTTGACTTAAAAGCTTGTTTAGGAACTATGTGCACAGATTTTTTATTTAAAGGTGCAGGATGTAATAATGACAGCTGGTGGTTGAAATGGGTTCTGAAATATTGTTTCTTCCGCCACCTCTTCCTCAGACTTAACACTCACGTGGGTTGTCAGATTGAGGACATGCAACATGAGTGAGTGCAAATGACAATGGAAGGCAACAAACCTTACACTGTAAACTGATGAGTTGATTTATTTGTTTTAACATGCCTGTGGTCATAGAGCTTTTTAGATGGATAACGGGGCTTTTTAGGTGAGGTGGAATCAGCGATCTCTGATCCAATTACATGACTGCAGACTGCAGTATGCTGTGTTTTCTGCAAACTAGCAACCCAGGCTGCTAAAATATTATTGGGCAAACTATAAGTGGGCGGAATCACACAGACCAAAACAAAAACAGACATTCCGACATGGAATGCACATTTTCAAAGCTGAATAACCGAATAGCATTGTTTTTTGGAGAAACAAGCGTGTTTCCTGAATATCTGCAAATGTATTACTGTGTTTTTATGCTTTAGTACAGTCTAAATTACATACAGCACCTTTAAAGATGAAGTGTGTTATTTGGTGTGCAACAAATGAAATTGCAAAAATAAAGACTGATTTCAAATAGATTTCCCAAAATGTCTATGCGAATTCCCAACTGCACCTATAAACGACAGTTCAAAGTTTAAACTGTAGTAGTCATTTTAATTCTTCAGTCACAGCTGATAAACAGCAGCAGATAAACACCATTGAACACAAACTTAGTTTATATTACATGCAGTTGCTGTGACAAGGTCAACCAGCTCTATTTATCTCAGGCCCTATATACACTCTCCATGGTTCAGGCGCTTTTTACATCTGGTTTTAGCATCTTTAGCGTCTCGGGTGATCTAATCACAATTGGTCAGCTGAGACACATTTCTGTTTACACCTGGTGTTTACATGCATCTACAATGTGCCTCCTGTGGCCACTTGTGACTGGATTTCATGAAGGGGAAGGTCTCTGAATTCATGACTGCATACTTTACTTATGACATCAGTGTATTGCTCACTGTAAATCCAACTTCCATTTTGTCAGAGAAAGCTATTTTAAAGGCTCACTGAACTATTGAATGTAGAAAAAAGACAACATTATATAAAAAAATAAGTAAAGTCAACTTTGAAGCCATTTAGTACGAGCAGCTTAAAATATTATACAGCAAGAACCTGCCAAATTGAATGGTGAGGCAGCTGAGTACGCTCAGTTTGCTCACTGATAATGCACTGATGATTTTTTGTTGTTGTTGTTGTTGTTGTTGTTGTTTTTGGTTAAAGCATGGGGACTTATGATAATACTTTTTTGTTATTCAGAATTCAATCTATGAAGTGTTTCTGATTATATTTTGTTGCAAAAGTCACTGTTAGGGTGATTAGTGTTCTCTTCAGTGAAGTTTTTTCCATTTCAATACAACTTATACACAATATACAACTTGTTTTGGTGCAGAGAAGTAATTCTATGTAACCATTTCAGTGTGCTCAACAAGCTTATACACAAGTTAGACAAACTTAGAAAGTTCTTCATCACTATTATGTAAAGTTAGTGCTCAGATTAACTTAAAATGCAAACATACTCTTCTACAGGTTAAAAAAGCACCATTATTTTTGAGTTTCTATTACACTATATGTGACCCACGCTTGCAAAATGAGTCAGAATGCGCACGGGCTAATTTTGAGCTACAGGCAAAAGAAGTGAAAAATGTCAGTTTTGATATTGAATTTGATGTTTTCACAAAAATTAGTTCATTAAGCCCTCGTCTAGTGATCCCAATGCTCCAAATGGTAATTAAACATCCAAAATGATCTTTATTTGTAAGTATTCTCAGAGAAGTACCTTTTTCTCTGCTCACTTCTGGACGATTGCTGCTGCTTCTCACCACAAGTTGTAGGTCTACTGTTGCAAAGCTCAGCATTCCAGCTTTGTGAATATTCGTATTGAATTCTCGATGACATGAGTCCAAACCAGTGAAATATGATTTTCAAACCCATGCTGATGAAGATTACATCATTATATTAGATCGATGCATTACAGTAGGTCTTAATATAGAACTGTCTAAATGTTAATCAAACATTAAAAGAAAAGACGGAATCTCTCGCTGCTCTTGATTAAACTACTGTTTATTTGCATCTTTGTTCTTATTTTTAATAACAAAGATAAAATAAAAAATAAAAATAGCTATATTGTGATTATTAATATAGTAATTATTATTAAGAAAATAATTGCAAAAATTTTCAAAGTTGCTTGGTGAATTTGCTTTGGAATATTCAAAAAACTTTAACTCGATTTTTCTTAAAATCAACTCTGCGGACTCTTTCTCATTCAAACGGCTGTAGCTGAGTCATTTTTTGTCCGATTCCAACAAGTCATATTTCATTTTTAAGGTATTTAATGGAGAATGTGAAAATAAAAAACACATTTTTGAAAATTTGCTTATTCCAACTCATTTTGCGAGCACGGGTGACATATTTGATGAAAGTTCAGACCATCTTTAATTGTTAAGTTTATGCAACATTTTTTTCCCCATAAGGTGACCAGATGTGCCACTTCCGTTCTGCACAGGATTTCTAAATTGTCTAAAATTACCAAGTGTAGTGCAAAACGTGTCCCCAGGAAATGGCACGTCTGGTCACCTTTGTATACTCAAAGTCCTAAAGCTGGTGGCATCAAGTTTTTGAGTTTTCTCAAGACCTGATGTTTTTGTATATATACAGAATATATATATAAACACTGTATATATACATACTGTATCACACATAACCAACATTTAAAACAACTGTTTTAATGCAAAGGTGGATTGATTTGAGTAGTCTGTTCTTTGCTGCTGCCATGATGCACCAGGACAGATTACACAACAAACATGATGTGGTCACATGTATTTCACCACATAGGTATAGTTTCAGTGACTGGATCACAAATGTTTTAGACCACTTTTACTTCTGCAACTACCCAAAATATCAGGAAATACCAGGTGTAAAAGAGCTCTTAAGCCATTTGAGCTGCTTGTGTGACTCAAATAATAAGTTACAGTATGAGGATGTATCCAACAGAGATTTCTATGTGGTATTTCAAAAGCAGTAGCCTGTGGACACCATTTCTACAGCTTGAGAATGTGGGTACTGTACTCCCTGAGGGAGGTGTAATACAACTTTGCTGTATAATCTGGCACTGAGCCGTTTTGAGTTTATAAGTCTCCAGCTCTTCCATATAAGGGCTGTTCTTTGCTGTGCAGCCCATATGAGTGATCTCTATCTGGGACACAAAGACAGGCAAACTGACCTCGTAGGAAAGAGATCTTGTGCAGTGTTTTGCTATAGCTATGCATGACATGCTATGCATAAAGGAGTGGCAAGTACAAAGCCTCTGTGTTCGCTCAAACAATCAAAAAACATGTCTGCAACCCACCATGCACATGCATACACTGAAAACTCTAAACGGGGCATTGCTTTTCACCTTAAAACGTCACTGTTTGAAAACAGGAATACAGGCATACACGACACACCCACATAGAAGTAATTAAAACAAGAAGTCTTACCCTGCGGCGGTACTTCATCCTTCTCCCTCTCTCTCTCTCTCTCTCTCTCTCTCTCTCTCTTTCTCTTTAAGGGAATCCCTCGTGCATGGTTTTCTTCACTAACAATCTTCAAGGTGTGTCTGACAAGTCTGTGTGTGTATTTTATTGCATGCAGGTAGTTCCTCTCGTTCCGGCATGTAACATACACCGAAATCTACTAAAGCACACGCACATCCATATTCACACATGCTGAAGGTCCATCCTCTACACTTACACACTAATACAGCTTTCCTCTCTCTCCCCCTCTCTAACTAAAACAAATGTATTCGTTCTCTTCTTCTCTGTTGCTCTACAAGTCCATGAAGGGAAAACACTGATGACAGTCTCCCACACCCAAAGCCCCACCCACAGATGATTAGTCAAAAGACCACTTTAAAAACTTCACAAACAAAACGCTTCTCTCTCTTTCCTGTTATCAAACTTTCTTGCTTTACTTTATAAGTCAATCTCTGTCAGACTCTCCCTCTTTTTTCCCTATCTTCAATAGATCTCTTTCTTCAACAGTTTCTATTTCCACCATCTGTTATCCTTCTCTTTCCCTTTGCACACAGAAAAATAAACAGGGCTGAGTCATCCCTTTACAAAGGAAGGAAAGAGAAAAAGGGTTGCAGGTCTAGCTTTTGCAGAATCTAACTTGTGCGAGTAAAAGGCAATTAAACAGTGAGAGAGTTAGGAAAAATAGTCTAACATCATCTGATCGCTGACACTACATGCAAACATGACTACAGGCTATTAAAACAGCCAAACAAACGTCACATGATTCATCCCCAGAACATTTTTTCTCTTTCCCCCCTTTCCTTCTCTCCCTCTTCAGTCCCTCCCTCTTTTTCCTCACACGCTCAGGCACATTTGTAACAAATGATCACCAAATAGCTGTCAGATGCATAAATGTAATTCGTCAGCAAAAGCCTAACTATTTGTCTCTCTTTTTTTTGCCTGTTTTCTCTTTCTGTCTTGAAATTACAAACAGATGAAGCACAGAAACACTGCAAACACATCTAAGCCTTTTAAAAGCTCATTTTTACCAGAGTTAGACTAGACAAGCAGTGCTTCAAGATTACAACAACACTACAACACTGGTTCCCCTTCTGGATTTTTCTATTCTATTTTACTGGACTGTATGCAGACCTACTACCTGCATATTTCCACTAAAAACTCTTTCTGTCATATTTCTAATAACGGTCAATCACAATATAATACAGTATAGTGTGTGTGTGTGTGTGTGTGTGTGTGTGTGTGTGTGTGTGTGTGTATATATATATATACAGTACAGGTCAAAAGTTTGGAAACATTACTATTTGTAATGTTTTTGAAAGAAGTCTCTTCTGCTCATCAAGCCTGCATTTATTTGATCAAAAATACAGAAGAAAAACAGTAATCTTGCAAAATGTTATTACAATATAACATAATGGTTTCTGTTTTAATATACTTTAAAATATAATTTATTTCTGTGATTCAAAGCTGAATTTCCATCAGCCATTACTCCAGTCTAAAGTGTCACATGATCCTTCAGAAATCATTCTAATATGCTGATTTATTATCAGTGCTGGAAACTGTTGAGCTGCTTAATATTTTTTTGGAACCTGTGATATTTTTTTCAGGATTCTTTGATGAATAAAAAGTTAAAAAGAAGGGCATTTATTTAAAACAGAAATCTTTTCTACCAATATACACTACTGTTCAAAAGGTTGGGGTCAGTAAATTTTTATTCTTTTATTTTATTGAAAGAAATTAAAACTTTTATTCAGCAAAGATGTGTTAAATTGATAAGAAGTGATAGCAAAGATTTATATTGTTAGAAAAGATTTCTATTTTGAATAAATGCTGTTCTTTTTAATCTTTTATTCATCAAAGAATCCTGAAAAAAGTATCGCAGTTTCCAAAAAAAAATATTTGGCAGCACAACTGTTTCCAACATTGATAATTCTAATAATAAATCAGCATATTAGAATGATTTCTGAAGGATCATGTGACACTTTAGACTGGAGTAATGGCTGATGGAAATTCAGCTTTGAATCACAGAAATAAATTATATTTTAAAGTATATTAAAACAGAAACCATTATGTTATATTGTAATAACATTTTGCAAGATTACTGTTTTTCTTCTGTATTTTTGATCAAATAAATGCAGGCTTGATGAGCAGAAGAGACTTCTTTCAAAAACATTACAAATAGTAATGTTTCCAAACTTTTGACCTGTACTGTATATATATATATATATATATATATATATATATATATGTGTGTGTGTGTGTGTGTGTGTGTGTGTGAGACCCTGGACCCCAAAACCAGTCTTAAATCGCTGGGGTATGTTTGTAGCAATAGCCAAAAATACATTGTATGGGTCAAAATTATCCAATTTTCTTTTATGCCAAAAATCATTAGGATATTAAGTAAAGATCATGTTCCATGAAGATATTTTGTAAAATTCCTACTGTAAATATATTAAAACTTCATTTTTGATTAGTAATATGCATTGCTAAGAATTTCATTTGGACAACTTTAAAGGTGATTTTCTCAGTATTTAGATTTTTTTTGCACCCTCAGATTCCAGATTTTCAAATAGTTGTATCTCGGCCAAATATTGTCCTATCCTAACAAAGCATACATCAATGGAAAGCTTATTTATTCAGCTTTCAGATGATGTATAAATCTGAATTGACACTTATGACTGGTTTTGTGGTCCAGGGTCACATATATACAGTATATATATATATATACAATACAATACAGTATAGTGTATATATAACTAAAAATAAAAGAAGATATTTTGAAGAATTCTGAAGAACCAAACAGCTGTTGGTTCTCGTTGACTTCCACAGTAGTGAAAGAAATACTATGGAAGTCAATGGGGACCATCAAAATATCTTCTTTTATGTTCAACAAACGAAACAATCTCATACTGGTTTGGAACGACATGAGGGTAAGTAAATGATGACAAAATTTTCATTTTTTGGGTGAACTGACACTTATGACTGGTTTTGTGGTCCAGGGTCACATATATACAGTATATATATACACAATACAATACAGTATAGTGTATATATAACTAAAAATACAGCTAACTAGCACAATAAAACAATAAAAACATGATAACATAATAAAAACACGATTTTTGAGAATTTAAAAAAATTGAGTTATCTGTTTTTGTAAATGAATTCTTCCTATAGTAAATGTTACAGTATATATACATACACACACACACACATATATATATATATAGTAGAAACATAATGTTTCTTCCACAAAATTTTATTTTATTCTCAATTTCCATACATCATGCTGCATTTTGGAAGTGATTGTGCATAGAAATCAATGGTGAATAAAAAATGACCTAACTGGCCAAATTCTGTCTGAAATACATAATATTAATTTTTGTATTTGAACTGAACTGTTGTATTTTCTCTGATATTTAATCAATATCACACTCTTACTGTTGTACTGTATATACTGTAGTGTAAGCACAATTTTGATGATTACAAGTGGCCAAATTAACATTGGCCATTCTGATATTAAGTCTGCCAGTGTAACATTGTTTAAATACTAAAAGAGAAAACAATATCAAGGTTATAGAATTCTCACTCTCTTCTCCTCTTGGCTGTATTCTGAAAATCATTTTGGGCTGGATTTTGACTGCGTTTAGCCAAACCATCATACAACTGGAAACACTTGGCTTATGTTGAGGAGGCCTGGCGTATGATCTCATTAATCATATTTATAGGGCTAGTGGAAAACCGAGGGAGACAGGAAAATGAGATTTTAATCAATCCAGCGTGCCACTTATAATATGGATACAGAGGGTGTGCACTTTCATAATCTCCTATTCAAATTTAAACACGAAACTACTCATGGATACCAATGAGCTGTTCATGCATATTGCCAACTGAAGGGCTGGATGAATAATTCACAGCATCAGACATAGCAAACACAGAGCAATGATGGACATGGTAACCATGGTAGCAGACAACAAACACACATAAACACACCCACACACATCTAGTACATAATTAATCCGGTGATGAACACATGATAAAGCCAAACTCATGCCAGCCCCCTTCAGGCTCATGCAATGCCCTTTCAAACTCACACATAAACAAATAGTTTGTGTGTATGCTGTAAGATCACTTCAGAGCCGCTGTCTCTTTTTTTGGTTCAGCAGAGTTTGGCATTTCCCTTCTTTACATCGACAATTTTGCCTTTCATTTAAAAGCAAACATTCACACACGCACAAACATCCTGTACTGACCACCTTTGTTGCTGCTTCATCACATCACTTAACACTGAAAAAATAGACCTCACACTGACACGCATAAAACACGCAAATGTTTTCTGGTACACATTCAACTGAAAGCATCTCTGAGAAGACATGGCATCTTTGTATGTTTGCTGTGCAAATCAGTTTCAGAGATAGGCCTACTGTACAGTCTGAAATACGGACTAAACAAAACAATGGCCAATCTCTCCACACAGAAGAAATTCTGTAATGGATTGCAAATCTGAGTAGAACTTTCAAAAACTTTCAGTTATGTGGAAGTTCCTAAAGGGACATACCTTTATTTAATAATTGCCAGTAAACTATTTTGTCCGCTTGTTAATTAAAAGAATAGTTGACCAAAAATGAACATTCTATTATTATTTACTTACCCCCATGTCGTTCCAAAACTGCACTATACAAAAGAAGATTTTTAAAAATGTTTCAGCAAGTTTTGTTTGAACAATGAAAGTCAGTGGGGTACGAAAGACCAATGTATTGTATGAAGAAAAAGAAACAAAGAAAGAAGAAACAAAGTTATACAGGATTGGAACAACATGAGAGTGAGTAAATGATGAAAGAACTTTCATTTTTGGTAAACTATCCCTTTAAAGGAATAGTTCACCCCAAAATTCAAATTTTGTCATAATTTACTCACCCTCATGTCATTCCAAACCTGTAAGTTTCTTTCTTATGTAGAACACAAAAGAAGATATTTTGAAGAATTCTGAAGAACCAAACAGCTGTTGGTTCTCATTGACTTCCACAGTAGTGAAAGAAATACTATGGAAGTCAATGGGGACCATCAAAATATCTTCTTTTATGTTCAACATACGAAACAATCTCATACTGGTTTGGAACGACATGAGGGTAAGTAAATGATGACAAAATTTTCATTTTTTGGGTGAACTATCCTTTTAAGGTAAACTGTTAAGCTGCTGGATTCTTGATCAGGCCTTCAATCCCAGAGACACCCTGATGAATTCCTTCCTCTGAATAATGTAAACAGTGTAATTTATCAAATCACTATGGCAGCTCATACCTGCAAGCAGAATTTCTCTAAAGTAAGAGAACAGTATTTATTATCTTCTTCTACTTGACCCAGCATGCATGGATTAATTAATGCTTTTTTTATAATGCGTACAAAGATTCCCTGCATTAAAGGCTTCATTGAGCCAATTTCACCACATCCCATTCTGTCCCTAAGTGAAACTTCTATTTGGAACTTGGGAATGAACACATGGGCTCCTGGTAATTTCATTGCCCTGTCTGGAACAGAGCAAAGCAGAATACTCTGTTGCAAGAGTTGCAAAAGTGATACATTCCATTAAACAGCACTGCTTGTTTATGGCAAAACACGCTTTCTCTGACAATAAAGAAGAACATTGTTAATAATATTTCCCAGGTATGTTCTAATGCAATATTCATATTACATTTCAGAGTAAATACAAGTATTTTACTTTAGTGTTATACATGATTTTGATGAAGCTGACTGGGTTCTGATTTTAATATTAGGCAAATAGCTGCCTGCAGGTGTCACCAACATGGCACTGACGTGAACTTGCTCAACAAACTATGCAATTCATTGCATCACACTGAGAAGATCTAAAACAGTTGGAATTAGGCCTAGTCCTAGAGTACATTTTGCTTGGGGTGAAATACAAGATGAGAACTCCCATACAGAGATGCTTTCGGTGGTTACCAGGATAAAAGTCATAAAACAAATCAAAAAAAGTATCACACACAGTCGTGTTGTTACACCTACCGTTTCCATCGTCATAATCGTCAATGCTGTCTGAATTTGGGAATAATCAACACTGAAGTTAACTGAACAATGATTGGACCAGCTACAATACAAAGAAACGAGAGAGAAGTAGATTGAAACAAAGACAAGGACACATATGTGTAGTGTAATCACTGAAGCTTAGTTTGGGCTGCAAACACATAACAATGCAACAGGGGTCAAACTTTGTAACAGATCTAAAATTTCCGTGACAGACAGTTTTGTAACAGTTGTCTAGAGGTAATGAAGTACACTCTCAGAAAAACAGAAACAAAAGCTGTCACTGGGGTGATACCCTTTCAAAAAGTACACACCATTTTTTACCCCAATGGGTGCAAATCAGCACCTTGAAAGTACACATTAGTGTATACTTAGTGTACATATCAGTACCTAAATGATACATATCGGTACCTTTTAAAAGTGACAGTTTATTATTGCTTTAAGCAATGTAAACTGTGTGTAAATTAAAATGTAAATAATTACATTTATGAAAATGCTTTCATATTCGGTTTGTCTAAAAAAGGAGGGGGGATATGCTATAGGCGTTTCTTCAACTATGGGCATATTTGTGGACATTTAGACAATTCTAGAGAAAACTCTTAAAACACAATCCACATTCTGACTAGTACATTTAATTTGTCAACTAAAATGTTTAACAGTGGACATGCACAAGATTTCTGTCACTTATTTTCAGATTTCCACCACAATGTCACTTTCACCACATTTCCAGTGATATATTGTGTTTTGTAACATTCTGTGGTGAAATTACATTTTATAAATTTTTGGCTGACTCAGGCTAAGGCTAGTGTCAAAACTGGCATTTTATATATCCAAAATACATTATCTTCACTGATACTATACTTTGGAAAAATAATATGTAGGTAAAATTGTTTACTGTAGCGGAAATGATGCCACAACTTACATCATATAGTCATAATGTTTGAAATTATATAAATCATTTCTACATGATAAAAATGGAAATCGTTTATGGTTATTTCACTGTAAATCTATACATGAAAGAAATTTTCAGATATGAAAACAGATTTGCAAGGCAGTTTTAATATTCTTGAAGAGGAGGTATTTGAGCACACAAAGTGATATGATTTTTGTTCTTTTATGATGACATAAAATTGTAAAAAAAAAAAAAAAAAGGTTTGGCGTTGCCTTAAATTGACGATGTTCAAGAGATTCTTAAGGTTTGGTGAAACATAACTTAACCTAATTAAATAAAAGTGTAATTACTGTTCACTCCTAATTAATCTTGCCACAAGACTCTTAGAAATAAGAGAAAGCTAACAGGCCACGTGGTATGGAAGCATATGGGAAGCATAATTCATTTTAAAATGTAATATGTAAAATGGCAATATTTTTCTGTATTAAAATTTACATTTTCCCATGTGCAATGTTTAGTGCAAAATGAAAATTCAATTATATAATTTACATTTGCCATTTCCTACAATAGTTTTAATATGCAAATTAAAAACATATTTTAACGCTTTATAAGTTGCAAAATGAAAATGAAAATGTATTACCCAAACTGATTAGATATGTTTAGCATGTCCAAGCAAAAACTTCGATTGCACATAAGCAAACAGACAGTGCAATTCTATAGTGAGGCGTGCACAACGCTTAGGTGCCACGGGACATGCGCTCCATTATGGGTTAGAAGAGAGGAACTATTAGGCAACACTGTGTCTACACCGAACGCAACAAAAGATAGTATTGAACCCATTATAATCAATGATGCGGTCTACACTGGATGCGGCACGATGCGACACGATCGCGTCCGGTGTAGACATGGTGTAAGATGGCAAATAGGTAAAGAAGTATAGAATTGCACTGTCTGTTTGATCTCGTGCATCAATCGAAGTGTAAACAGAGAGAGATCTTGAGGCAGGTGAAAAGCGTTTGGTTAATGGTGAATAGCCTACTGACCTATCTTGCGTCCTGTTGCAGAGCCCCGCCTTGATGTAATGATTGACAGGTCGGGGGCGTGATCGCCTCGGAATGCATTTTCAAATCCACATTGACTTAAACTACATTATTGCGGGGTATTTAATGAAAATGCAATTTAAACGTCTTAAGTGTAAGTCTCAATGCATTTAAGAAAAATAAAAGACATTTAAATCACCATTTTACTACCTATTTGCTGCATCTTTGGCTTGAAATGCATTCTGAAATTCTCACTGCATTTTGCTACAATTATCACGCGGTATTATGATGAAAATGCAATCCCAAGTGTCCTACCTGTAAGTGTAAATGCATTTAGGAAAACAGCATTTAAATGATAATTTTGCAACAGTTTTTTTGCTTGGACATGCTAAACATATCTAATCAATTTGGGTAATACATTTTCATTTTAATTTTGCAACTTATAAACGTTAAAATATGTTTTTAATTTGCATATTAAAACTAGTGTAGGATACAGCAAATGTAAATTAAATAACTGAATTTTCATTTTCATTTTGCACTAAACATTGCACATATGTATGGAAAAATGTAAATTTAAATAAAGAAAAACATTGCCGTCTTACACATTGCATTGCCATTTTGCATATTACATTTCAAAATGAATTATGCTACCCATATGCTTCCATAGCGTGGAGAGCGAGAGACAGCTGAGTCGTTTAACTGACAGCCTCCAAACTACACTGGTTCTGTTAAATTCAGGGGACATGCAAAACTATGGTGTCTACATGAGCTGGAAAGATTTCTAGACATAATTAGGAGCCATTTGTCTTACCTGTAAGTTTTCCGCTCTGGTTTCAAAAGCACAACAACCTCAAGTCCACCTAAAGGTCACGCTCGCGCTGTGCAGAGGACACGCGCTACGGTCCGCTTCGCTTCAGTGAGACTTCAGAGCATCACATGTCATTCCTGTAGACAGGTGTAGAGAGCACAGCCCACCTGTGGCGCGAACACAGACAAACAGAAACTAATTAATTTGTTCAGAATTAGCTCAAATATTCTATGAGCACGACTAGCATGACCGGTGGGTGGGAGCCGTTGTGGAATTCCTGTCCCGCAGATGAGCGGTTAAAACAATGGGAAAGAGCCGAGGGTCACACACACCCCTCAAAATAATTGTTTTCTCAGATGCTTTCCCATTTTCGGTCCAGCCCCTGTGGCGCCCCAGAACATCTCAAGGACTCAAATGTTCCGTTAAAATGTAGAAGTGTACGATCTACTGCATTAATTACTGTAGCATTTACATATCGAGCTAAAAAATAAGACGCAAAACTACCAAAATTGTCATCTGGGGTTTAAGTGATGAGAAACCGTCTGGCGCCCCCTGCTGTCTCTGAATGAATCATGCAGAACAGCGTTTCAATGACACCTCCCTAAAACAGCCATACCCCCCTGCACTGTATGATATGGCCTGAACGTTTGCTGACTATTTATTTGAGAATACACACACACAAAGGTTTGTGGCTTGCTGCTTGGCTTGTAGTTTCTGTATGCATGGATCAGAACAGGATGCATTGTTCAAACTTTTCCTCAACTGATCATTATTTAAACAACAAAATTTGGGGAACATAAAATCTTACATCTTTATTTGACCCTCTAACTCTAGCACTCTCTATTCTAATTCTATTCTTAAAATACATAACACTAGCTTTTCTAATCTTTTTGTGTTCTATCTATCTGTTTTCTTTTTATTTATTATATAATTTTTTTAAAAAACCTTGCTACGTGTACTGCATTAAGCTAAATGAGATTTGTTATATCACTTGCATATCATTGCTCTTTTGTTGATTTTGATTGCTTCCATTGTCCTCATTTGTAAGTCGCTTTGGATAAAAGCGTCTGCTAAGTGACTAAATGTAAATGTAAATGTAAACATACTAACATTAACACACAAAATGTTAATTCATAAAATTTAATTTATCAAACATACAGCAGTGCCTGCCTGTATCATGGCATCCATGTACTGCTCCTTTCTTACCCCTGAAATGGGCATTATACAAATAACAACCTATTAAAAACTAAAGGAAACACTGTAAAATTTTTACCTTAGGGTTTGCGTGACCAGCCTCACAACTGTCAAGCCTCTTTTATGAGACAAAACACAGACATCCTAAGCATACGTTTACTTACAACATTTCTCATCTCTCTCCCTTTTGCTCCCACCTCTTCCTTATAATGTTCATGGTGTCTTTTATTTCCATCTTCACTCAGCAGCAGAACTGTCGTTTACCCTGACTACAGTAAGGCATCTGTTAACAACTGATTGTCTTCATTGGAAATACATAAATATTCTTTCTTAAAAAAAATAAAATAAATAATAATAATACATAGGGGAGAGTGAGGTAAGATTAAGTCTTGTGCAACAATGCACAGATTTTAAGTGACCAGATAGCATTCTGCGATTAAAAGGAGCAGATTTGTTCCTTGCATGTTAGAGTAAGGTAAAATAATGTGAAGATAATAACAAAATAAAATATCTAGATAAATATATAAACAAATACATTGTTTGGCTAAAGATTAAACTAACTACTTAAACATGCACTTTTTCCAAAATGAGACACAGATTCATCAGAGATGGTGGTTCAGATTTCAGTATTATTCTCTCATATACTGTACAAGATATTTTTCCATATACTTAACTAAAGAATAAGGAAGAAAAAAAGTTGTTGGTGACTTGGTCAGGGAAATTTACAACCACTACACTGGCTTGATTGAGAATTTTAGGCCAAATGGACCTTATTTCTTGGAAAAAAAACAAAGGGTGCCCTTACCAAGTGAAATCTTTTTTTTTTTTCTTTTTTTTTTTCAATGAAATGATGCATGATTTTTTTAGGTTCCACAAACATATGAAAAAAATCTAACCATTACACAGCCAGGAAACTGCATGGAGGAAGTAACACTTCATTGTAATTTTTGGTTGGAATGGTGAACAGATACACGTGGATACTTGTTCTAAACAAAGGAAATTGGATTGAATTTTTTTTTTCATGTTTCTTGATGGTTAAAGAATACATTTTATAAAAAATAAAAACGTGTTTACAACAGAGAGCTCAGTGATGCGAACTCTTCTTCAGAATTTCAGTGGAGCAGTATATAATGGAGCAGTTTTATCCCTCATTTCTCCCAACCTAGGGCACCTTAATTAAACATGGCAAATCTTACCTCACTCTCCTCTAATTAATAAATTAGCTGTTCATGTGTTTGTTTTCTGCTACAAAAGCACTGCAGAAGTGTGAGAAAGTTGATTAACTAAGGTGTAGTCTGTAATGAGTCTATAAAGGCAAACAATATATTAATATATGTAGTCTAATGGTCACAATTAAGAGTGTCACATTAATTGACAACAGAGGAAATTAAAAACTGTGGAAATGAAAAACTGTGAATTGTAAATTTGTTTTACATAAAACAAGCTGATAAACTGTTTGCTAAGTATACAAAGAACAGGTTTAATGCACTACTTTCCTCTCACCTGTATCATCAGTTTACGTCACAATTCTGTCCAAATGAGAACAGATTTATATCAAAAGTCTTAAACTACTTAAATGAAACAAAACACATCTTCACATGACTTTATGACCTACTGACTGATGAAATGTCTCTAAATTAAACCATTCCAGATTGTAAAGAATTATCATTATCATGTTATGCTGTTTCTATTTAAATCTGGTTGTGAACGTACAGCCAGTGTTAAATGTAAACCTCACAGTGTACATGTATTAACCCATCACTGAGAAGAAACCCAGGTTATTTGTACATCAATTATTATATATAAACCAAGAGAAAGAAAAAACAGTGTGGCTCACAATTGTTGTAATACACCATATTCTTGTTTATAAATGAGGGTGAATGGTCGCCAACCCATCAGCGTTCAGAGCTCATTTGAGGTAAACATGAAGAGATGTGTCTGCACACTGTCACCTGGGGCTTGAGTATGAACAGTTAGCAGCCTCTCATTCAGTATTTACTTGTATTATGACAGTCGGCTATTTCCGCCGCTGAAGCTCAGGTCCTCCAGCCAGAAGAAGACATGTTGTCACCTCTAGCCAGATGGAGTGGATGAGCCAGTGGGCTACGATGTTGTGATGAGCTACAAAAACTCTTTTCTGTTACTAGGATTTTCTTCAAGTAAAACACAAGCGTGGAAGTAGCTGTTGTTTGAGTACTGGTCATCACTGAAGTATTCCCAATGGCATCAGGGGTTATCATGCATCATCCTACCGTGGACATCTGGAGAAAACGGATAAATATACATCTTATGACCTCAAATGTACAATCTAAGGGTAACAGCAGTTTTAAGGATTGTTTCCAAAAAGGTAAGTGACCATTTATTAATACAATTGGTGTATTAATCATGTTGTCAACTTTTGCTATTTCGTGGCCACTGCTATTTAAAATTGAATTATAGTAAGACTTTCTGGAGATTTTCAGGCCAAACACAGGGACTCAGGTCATAGCCTGTAAATCAGCTTTTTCTAATAAAAGTGTGCTGTATTTGCATCAGGAATGCCATGTACCCAGCAAATTAGTCTATAATATGACTATAAAAATATGGGTAGCTCTTTATTTTACAGTCCGTTTACTCATGTACATACTATGTAATTATTATAGTAATTACAAGTACTAGGTGATAACTAGGTACTAACCCTACCCCATGTAGTTACCTTATATTACCAGTACTTTCTTAGATAGGTATACTATAAGTACACTGTAAGTTCATGTACTGTAAAATAAAGTGCAACCAAAATATGATTAGAGAATCTAAAAAGAAATTGATGAATTGTATTTAAGGATACACATTCGCCATTTAGAAACTTAATATTTAACCTGTATATTTATATGGCTACACAAATTGACCACCATGAAACCACCTTAATCTGCGGAGTCTTAGTTAAAAATACATTTGTGCTCGTTCAACTTAAGAGAAAGAAAACAATCTCTGCATAGTATCAATGAATATGACAAACAACTATTTTGCTAATGTTTTAGAAAACATTGTTTGCCTCCAAACATTGTTTAAAAAAAATACATTATGTAAAGGCTTTCATTTACATTATTTTCTGTCTTTGATATAACTAATGTGTGTTGACACCAGACACACGTTTATGAGTTGACACACTGTCGTTCAAAAGTTTGAGATCAGTACAATTTTTGATGTTTTTTTAAAGACATTTCTTATGCTCATCAAAGCTGCATTTGATCAAAAATACAGAAAAAACTGTAATATTGTGAAATATCATTACAGTTTAAATGAACTGTTTTGTATTTTTATATACTTTAGAATATAATGTATTCCTAGGATGTGAAACTGAATTTTCATCCGCGTTTACTCCATCTTCACATGATCCTTCAGAAATCATTCTAACATGCTGATTTATTATCAGTGTTGGAAACAGTTGTGCTGCTTAATATTTATTTATTTATTGGAACCTGTGATACGTTTATCAGGATTCTTTGATGGACAAAAATAAATAAAACAGCGTTCATTTAAAATAGAAATCTTTTGTAACAATTTACACTGCTGTTCAAAAGTTTTTGGTCAGTAAATTTCTTTTTCTTCCTTTTTCTTTTTTCAATGATTTTTTCCCCAGCAATTTTCCTAATTTTAAAAACATGTCTGGTGTTTTGTTAGTCAAAACATGTCAATAAATTAGTTATATGTGAGAAAATAATATAAATGTCTAAATGTATACTGAGAAAATAATGTAAATGAAAGCCTTTACATAATGTTTTTTTTTTGTTTTTTTTTTAAATAAAGTGGTTTGGGGGCAGACAAGGAAAGTTCATATATTTTAGAGGTAAGGTCTGTCTAAACCTTTTAAAACAAGACTAAAAAAATGAGGCTCACTGGTTCACTTTGAGTATCCAATTAAAATTATAGTGCTTCAAACAATCATCACCTCAAAAGACCTGAGAAAGCAACCTCATTTACCAAAAACGCTTTAAAAAACAAAAAAACAAACTTACCTTTCTGTCTTTCTTATCAGAAGCCACAAAGCACCCTTGGTGTTCATAATCAGTAATGCAAGAGACCATTTCTGGTTTTCCCCCTGAAGAATGCATTTGGCCCTTCAAGGATCTAATGTTGTGTCTCCCCTGGGAACATGAACCACACTTGCATCTCACAAGCAACTAACCTTACCATGACTCCTCTCGGGGGTCATCAGGTATGGGAGGTGGTTCTGATCGTGCTCGTGACTGGACCCCTGTCTCTCGTTACCATCCTGGGCAACTCCTTGGTGGTCATCTCCATCCGAGTCAACAGTCAGTTACAGACCATCAGTAACTACTATCTTCTGAGTCTGGCGGTGGCAGACTTGATCTTGGGTATGGTGTCAATGAATCTATATGCAGCATACATAATCATGGGCCGTTGGACACTGGGACATCTAGCTTGCGATCTATGGTTGACACTTGACTATGTAGCGAGCAACGCCTCAGTAATGAACCTGCTGGTCATAAGCTTCGACAGATACTTCTCAGTCACACGACCACTGACTTATCGAACAAAGCGAACTCCGAAGACAGCAGCAGCACTGATCGCTCTTGCATGGGGGGTGTCGTTTGTGCTATGGGGCCCCGCTATCTTGTTTTGGCCTTATGTGGTTGGACGACCATCTGGAGCTGAAGCCCAGGCCTGTTCTATCCCGTTCTTGAAGGTTCCTCCGCTTACTTACGGTACTGCAATCGCTGCGTTCTACCTACCAGTCACTATCATGATCATTCTGTACTGGCGAATTTATTGGGAAATTGAGAACAGAGCAAAAGGACTTGCTGGTTTTGTTGGTGCTGTGAAAAACACTAGAGATGTTCTGAATGGGTTGGACAAACACTCAGTGCACCAAACCAGTACCAAGAGCAATTTAAGTCGCTCAAAGGAAACAAATTCCAGAAAAGGACAAGGCAAAACCAAGTCAGACAAGTCAGTTGGGTGTTTCAATTCAACAAAAAACAAAACGGCAGCCATTTTGCAGAAGTCAGCTCACGAGAGTTACAAGGAGGCTTACAGCAACAGTAGCTGGAACATTGAAGACGAGGACGATAGCGCCTTGTCCTCTTCGACAGACGAGGAACATGAGCAGAACATCAAGGCGAGAGCACCTTCATCCAATCCAACCGTAATTGAGTTGAAGGATCTGCAAAATAGATTAGAGGACACCAAAGATGTGCAAGAGTCCAACTCGTCAGCTGGGCGTCCCATCAGACACCAGTCCCACTTAAAACCACCCCAAAAGTCAGACCACAGCATTTGCCATCAGCTCAGAGCTAAACATCGCATCAATATGATCATTAAAGAGAAAAAAGCGGCCCGGACACTAAGTGCCATCTTGTTGGCATTCATCGTCACGTGGACGCCATACAACATCATGGTTTTGGCTTCCATTTCATACTGTGTGCCAGAAAAGCTCTGGCAGCTGGGATACTGGCTGTGTTATGTAAACAGCACGGTCAACCCCATGTGCTACGCCCTCTGCAACGAGTCCTTCCGGAACACCTTCAAGGCACTGCTACTTTGTCGACGTGGAGATAAACAAAAGTGGGACACAAACAGCTGGAATCGCCATGCCTCTGTGAGGCAGAAGAAGTCTTGCAGTAACGTGTAATCTTTCACTCTATGATTTGTCATTCTACAACATGGGTACTTTTAATTGCTCAATGATCCAGATACAGTGTTTCAATTGACAGACACTTTTTTTCTAGAGAATAATATAGGGTTTGTGTTAACTCTGAATATGACTTCTGATTCAGATTTTACTTTTATATTTGTACGACTAAATTTGTGCGTGCCTCTGCTTTTAGACATTACACTGTCACTGCAAAATGGCTTGATTCTGAATCTTGTCAGATACTAATGGGAAGTTACTTAGCCTTGTGGTCTGTATATCTTTGGCTACATCAAAAGTTGGAATAGTACTTTATGAAGATCCAACAAAAATAAAAATCAATTGCATGTTATTTTAAATTGCTTTATGTATAGACAATTAATAAATAAACATTTAGCAGCCACTTGACAACAATAATATTGAAATATTCTTCTGATGCCATTTTGAATGTGCTTATTAAATAGTATTTTCAAAATAAGCATCAATTTAATAAATATCAATATCTATTTTATAAATAGCAGAAACACGTTTTGAGTAGTGGCTCTCAAAAAAGACACAGGGGCCCACAAGAAGGTCTCAGCAAATTTCCAAGAGGTACTGAAGATTAATGACTTTTAAGGGGGTCATCGGATGCAAAATTCACTTTACAAGTTGTTTGAACATAAATGTGTGTTGGAAGTGCGTGTACACATCCATCCTATAATGATAAAAATCCACCCAGTGTTTTTTTTTTTTTAAATCCCCATTTTAAAATCCCCTTTCTCAAATCAGGCTGTTCTGAGACTCCTGTCAGAATGATATAGTTCTGTACAGGCCACTCCCACGATAGTTGATTGACAAGGCCGTCTTACCTTAGACCCGCCCTGAGTAAGCTGTCATCCGTCCCCCGGTGTGTCGACTCCAGTGTAGGGGAAGACAAGATGTCTCCGATTAAGTGATTGAGTTGTTTTGTTGTTGGATGTAATAATGAATATAGCAGTTGTCATTAACTCCTGACATCTGAGCCGCTGAAGACGCAGAGGATTAACGTTACTTTCGCTTTGAAGGAAATGCATCGATCCCCGATCTGCCTAATGCATCTTTGTTCACGCGAATCATTCATGATCCAGCTTCATCTACAGAAGAAGTGAGTATAAGGTTTTTTTTTTATGAATCTTTGCAAATCGCCTTTCCTAATAATGTACTAATTAACCAGTTTGCGGCTGGAATTTACAGTCTGCTTGCCACTCCACGGAAGAGAGGGGCGGGGTCAGCAGAGCTCATTAGCATTTAAAGCAACATGGACTAAAAAACAGCTTGCTGAAAACAGAGCTGATTTTGACAAGTGAAAAGAAGGTGTTTTTTACACTACCATTGAGAAATTTTAACCAAAGTATGTTGTAGACTTTTCATTTAGACCCTAAAGAATCATATCATCTTGTGGAAAATGGGCATCCAATGACCTCTTTAAAACCAAAAATCAAGATATTTTTTAATTCACCCCCAAACATTTGGAATTCTAGTCAAATTATAATTATTTTAGTGGCACATTTTGGACACTCCTAATTTCAGTCAATTAAATATGTCCGTATTGAATGTAAATGTACACAGCACAGGTACTGAACAAGTTAACAAGAATTGATGAACACAACATATACGGTATGTGAGTTTTATTTTTCTTGGGGAAAAAAAAAAAAAGTGTACCATACACCAAAAAAAAAGCAAAAACAAATGAATCCCCCAAAACCAACCTAACAAACACACTTTTAAAAAAATAAATAAAACTAAATTAAATTACAAAAGAAAAAAAAAACAAAAAACAAACAAACAAAAAAAAACAAGAAAAAAAAGGGGGAAAAAAAAACAAATGGCCACTTTGTCTTTAGAAAAAGGGTGTAGTTTTAAACAAATTCAGGAAAAGTAAACCGTTATATTTTCTAATTATTTTAATTATAGTTAGTTGGCTGATACCATAAAGCTAAGTTATCAAATTTCCCATAATCCTTTACTATGCTGGTACTGTGAGTACAACAGAGTGAGTGTAAGCTAAATGTTATGTGTTATGTATAAATGACCATGTAAGGTAGACATGCAGTAACTAAACTGAGAATGAAAAATAAAACAATGATAAGATCCTGTACATGTTATGAATGCCATGAGCAATAATTAATGTATCAGTATCTGATATAAGCCTAAACCTTTATGGAGGTCTGCAGTTATTTTGAAACTGAAGACTTACAGAGTACACAGAACTCATCTCAGGTCAATTCATTTCTTCATTCAGTATACATTACAGGGTTAAAAGAGGCAACTGCGTGCAGTGCTCTAGATTTATTCTTTAAACAAAGGAAGTTTTGGCTGGATTGTGAAGGTAAATGGTAATAGAAGACAGGAAAATAGGGGAACATTTGAAGTAGGCTGTATATCTGCCTCAGCTTGCTCTAGGAAGTCAAACCAAGCTCTGGCAAATTCAGCAAATACCATACTTCACATCTGTGTTGTATTGGATTTAGCACTGGGTCACTTCAACAACCTCTCTGTCTTCACTACCATAATTCAATCCTTAATTAAAGGTACAGCTCAGCCAAAAAATGAAAATTCTGTCACCATTTAATCACCCTCATGCCATTCAAATGTTGTATGACTTACTTTTTTCTGTGGAACGCTAAAGAAGATATTTTGAAGAAAGCTGATATTGGGAACCAAACTATATTTTTTATTGTCCATACAATAGGAGTCAATGGTGACCAAAACAAGACATTTCTCATTTCCTTTTATGTTCCACAGAAGAAAGTTATACTGGTTTGTGAGTAAATGACGACAATTTGATTTTTATGTGAACTATCCCTTTAAGAGATGACAATTTTACCAGTTTTCCTAAAAAATAAAGTTAAATGGCACACATCTGATGCCATAAAGATGCAGTCTCTCAGTTAAGCCATACTAAAATGAATTTACTGGCTAACCAAGCATGTGACACTCAAAGTCATTCTGATATATCTAATTTTCTAATTATCTAATGGTGGTTTCTGTGTATTACTATTTTTTTCTTCAGAAAAACTGAAAGTCTGTTATTTAACACAGCTCATGTCCAGATGCAGACCTTTCGGTTATTGAGTGCCAGAAGAACTTTTGCTCAATATCTTACACAAGCTGGCAATTGGAAATTGGCAATTTAATGTTAATTTAATAAAAGAATGTGTTTATGTCATATGTATGGCTGTAATTAATGAAATGTCATCACAGTAAACATGACAATTATGGCATTGAAGTTTTTGTCCAAATATTTCCTTACACTATAGAAATCGCTCATGCACTCAACAGCGAATCCTTCGGAATTACTTTGAAAGGGATTTACCATTCTTGGTAGAATCTATTAAACTATGAACATCCACAAACTGATCTCAGTGTAGCCTGCAATACATTGTTCTATATCTCAATTAATTGCCAACAATTAATATAGTTTCTGGACGTTCTTTTATACTGGACTTTTTGGTTTTTAGTCCTCTCTTTCAATCCTATTTCTCATTTACCTGACATCTTAACCATCTTTAACTAAATTTGAACCGATTTCTGAACATCTTAAGGACGTCTAAAAATGCAAAAACGAATAATATAAAAATATAATTTAAAATCACTACCCTTACCTGCACCATTAACTCATTAGTTAGTAAAGAGGTCACACACTGACTGCTAGACTCTGTGCTTCAGTGGCATATACAGATGCTATCATTACAAAAAAAAATTCCCCAAGCAACTCCCGTCATAATTATGAACCATTTCTATTGTTCGAGATCTTAAATACGGCACACCTTTATATGCTGTACAAATTTATAAATATACAAAAACACATTATTGTTTCTTTTCTATTTTGCTTATTATGAACAAGCATTGGCATGCTGATTGGTTTCAACTATTCCTCTCTGTGATAAGCACAGTGTCAGTACAGAGTATTTTGGATATGGCTGAATATGCAATATTTATTGTGGCTGATATAAGCTGCAGCTAATTATTAGTTTTCTGTTAAACAGTGTCTGTAGAAACAGGTGGAAATATCAGGTCTAATATGAGCAGGAACTCAAAAACAGAGTCATAATATTCTCATAGTGACTTCCTCCATGTATGTATTGCTGTAAGGGTCAAGAGAGTTTCTGACTGGCTTTGACATTTGCTATGGAAGTACTGTGTTAGTTGTGGGGGGCTAATAGTTGAAAACAAAGAGCAGGGGTAGTTTGAAAATTGGAACTGTGTAACAGTCATACTGAGATCAAACCTGCTGAGATGTGAAAGAACTAAGAGAAGGAGGGCACACTTTTTCTCACTCTCTCTCTCTTTCTCTCCCTCCATTTGCATCTGTGGGCCTGGGCAAGGTGGTCTTCCCTTTTCTGTTCCGCTACAACTTCTGTTCGACCCGTTTCGTTTGCTTAAATTGAACAGACCAATCTTGGAGGGAACTATGAGAAAGAGGGTCTGTCTTTCCAAAAAGGCCATCATGAGGGCGGTGCATTCTGATTCTGGTATATAGAGGCCTTCTCTTTCAGGAGAGCCAAACACAGATGACAACTCCAACTTCCTGTAAAGAATAAAACAATGAAATTATTCATTTGTGATAATACTTGTCGTATGATGATTATATCAGTCACTTATATATGATATAAGATAAATAAACTTATATCGCCTTCATATTGTTCTTTGGACTAAATGGACCTCTTTATTATTTAGCACTATACACTGGCTGAAATACACTATACGACTTTTAAAATCTGATTTAAAATCTTACAAATTTTAAAAACACTAGACATCATACACTTGCCGTAAATTGTCACAGAGAAAAAACTGGGCATCATACACTAAACGACCGAGGATCACATGTGTCACATGTCCATTTGCTAGGAAGACACATGACAAATGAAAACAATGCGTTCTAAAATCAGCTCAAAATATCAATCATGTCTAATATCCTCTGACTGGATGGATTCATAGTCTGAAGCTATAAAAAAAAAGATAGTCTGTGATCACTATACACTATGTGGTTTTCTATGAAATGTGTCAACTCAACTCAAAACTTGTTCAGACTGTAAATCAGGGCCAAAATCTGGGCAACAGTCACATAATGTATTCCAGCCTTAAGTCAGTTCTATGTCTTTTGATGAGCAGTCTTTAGCAGTCATTACTCCAGTCGTCAGTGTCATGATCATTCAGTAATCAGTCTGATATGCTGATTCTGTGCTCAAGAAACATTTCTTATTATCATCACTGTTAAAAAAAATTGAGCAGCTTAATTTTTTTGGAGGAAACCTGAAACCAGGAACTCTTTGATGAACAGAAAACTCGATGGAATTTATATGAATATATCTGAAGTCTTTTGTAACATTATAATGTCTTTACTGTCACTTTTGATAAATTTAATGCATTCTGGCTAAATAAAAGGTAGTACCCCCAAACTTTATCAGTGGTGTGTATAATTGCATGTTGCTTTACCTTCAGGAGGTTCAGACATAGGGGGCGAGAGGCAGTACATGTGGTAACCTCGATCACAGTCATCACAGAACAACAGCTGGTCCTGTAGCAAAGCATAAGAAACTACTTCACAGAGAATCCAAATAGGGATGCATAAAAAAACCGAGGGAGGGAATAGTTTTACACAGTAATTGTCTTCTCTGTGGAGGTAAAATACAGTTGATACATTTTTATGGCTGGATAGTGGTAAACAAACTCACATCATTTTCTGATGTTCCACACATATTACAGCACTTGCATTCAATGCACTGCCAGCGATAGGTTTTCACAGCAGCCATCATCACTGGAGTGAACTGCAGACACGAGGGGTGACCTGAGAACAGAGAATCGGTCAATGATAATTTGGTCAAGAAAAATCCAAAGAAAGCAAGCAGGTGAAAGTATGTGCGGTTGTTTTACCAGAACGGCCACAGTCTGAGCAGGACACGAGCTCTTCTGACTGGCCGGTTTTCTGGTTCAGGTTGGAATCTCCCAAACAAAAATCACAGTAGTTGTTTGGCAGAGCCAAACCATCTGGGCCCTTCTTAGGAGCTGATAGAACAGACAGAAAGAGAACAGAATACCCATTATCACTCATAGCATTCAGTGAAAATGACACAATACAACACTACCCCTAGAAGCTAAAACATTTGTTTGAAACTTAGTTAACCTTCATGTAGCTGGCATTTTAAAGTCCTGTGAGATGCTGCCTACGTAAAACATTCCAAACTGGTCACTTACAAGCTTTCATTTAAAGCACCACCTTAGAAGGCAGGCAAAGCACTTCACACGGTTTTGAAATAAATCCAAAGTGTACAACACTGTGCCAACCAGTTAGTTTAGAAGAAATATACTTTTAGTTTTACTGGCAATAGATTGTGTAAAATATTTCATGCCGCTCAAAGTGACAGTTAAATGGCCTCTGTTCAGTTGGCTACCAGAGTCTGTGATTAATTGCTTACTCTTCGGTTCATCTTGTTGGGGTGGAGTTGGTTCACGAATGTCCATCTCATCTTTCTCCTCCCCCTCCTCCTCAGCCAAGTGAGAATGGGCGTAATGATAACTGAGACCAGGCCTATTCTTATAACGCTTCCCACAGACTACACACATACACACACACACAGAACACAATCATGGGTTATAAAAGCACCTGTAATTGTCATTATGCACTGAAACATCATCTGTACTTTAGCACATGGAGCACTACTGCTTCACACCAAAAGCTCTCTCATGCATGAGAGTTCAATCCACCGTTCCTGGCTCTCCAGATGCTCATTAATGCTCATTCTTCAACAGCATGGCAAATGTTAATATGCTTGCTAATAAGATTGCCCAATACGCTCCACTTAAACAAAAGCAATAGTTCACCACAAAATGAACAACATGTCATTTACTCAGCCGTGTCGTTCCAAAATGGTATTACTTATTTCCTTGCATATAACCAAGCACCTTTTTTTTCCCAATACAGTGAAAGCAAATAGGGACCAACAGCTGGCCAATTTCACTGAACAAGAGCAGCTTGGTCATTCTGTTAGATAACTCCTTTAGTTTTCAACACTAGAAAGCTATTTGGTCAGAATAACATGATGGTGAGTGCATGATGACACAACGTTCACTTTTGAGTGAACTATCCCTTTAAAACCATAAGCACTACACATTCAGGAAATGGGAGTCCTTTGGCAACTTAAAAGCAGAGGCACTATTTCAGTCTAATCAGATAAGGAATGAGAAAAACAGGGAGTGACCTGGAGATGAAGAGAAGGATGAGTATTACAAGCAGCAACATAAAAAAAAAAAAAACTTAGAAATGAAAGAGTTACAGAGAGACAACCCAGAGCAGGTAATGAAGCACAAAGAGAGGTGAATAATAGAGGGAGATAAAGAGAAGCAATTTACATTTCAGACAATTAACTTGGG
>JAFVLL020044508.1:0-12153 GCA_021397915.2 Tor tambroides | reverse complement strand
TTTGATGAACTGGTGGAGAGAAGCCAGCTGGACATCTCAGATCCTTACAAGGTCTACAGGATAATACCAGAAGGAGCCAAGAGAGGTAACTTCCAGTTTTGGATTGCATAGCATTGAATCGCAACGAGCCAAATGCATTTAATATATCACAACATGCATCAGTATAAGGTCTGTTGGAACTGTGCATTGCTTGCCTTCTAATCCACAAATATACATTTTGTAGGAAGTCACACCTTGAAGGGGTGCAGTTTTGATGCATTGCATCGTTCCAGCTCTTACTGAAAAGTAAGCTCACAAAAGAGCCGTGAACAGAGCTAATTTGCTACACAAAGGTGGAGGCATGCTATGCATTCACATTAAATATTGCTACTTGCCCTCAGTATGTGTAGCAGGAAGCTAAGAGGAAGCCACTACATGTGCTAAAATCCCTCAAGCTTTTTATAGAGCTTCGGTTACCAAGTGCACAGCACTAAAGCGACACAAATCACCCCTCAGACCTTGCATAATACGAGCTTGTGCTCCGAGATGCTGGGCCAAGACCATGAAGACCTCTGGTGTGACCATAAGGCGTTCAAGACTTTGCAGAATTTCAGTAATTTTATAAAAATGGCATATATTGTAGTTTTACACCTTAATATAATTGCTATTATTAGTGCTTGTGAACTACCTGCGAAGTGGAGGCAAGAACTGTACTGTAAGTGAACGAATGAGTGTATTTCGTTTTGAAGATAAAGCAGATGTAGACACTAAAATGTAGAGAAAACAGACCAGAAATATTAATATAAAATATAATTGATCACTCACCTTGGACTGACTTTTGACCAAAATCGAATCCTCTAAAGAATGGAAACGTTCCTCCCACCTGCCTCTGATAGCAATAGCAAGTAGCTAATCGTGACTGCGGCGTTAACTATTTTTTTTGGCTATTTACAAAAAGATGAACTGTTCGATATGTCCAGCCTCAGCTTCTCTTAACAAAATAAATACAAAAGCAAAGGAAGGAAAACTGCACTCGTCAAGTCATGGGCTTTTTTAACACACGCTCATGGCAATTCGTAACTGTTTTACGTCTTGGTGAATTGGTGGCAAATTCGTACGATCTCATTCGTATGTTTTCGTACGATCTGCTGAGGTTTGGGTTTAGGGCCGGACCTTCATGCTTAATTTTTATTTTTATTTATTTATTTATTTTTTTTAACAAAACGTGCATTCTCGTACAAATCAAATTGTAAAAAAATCGCCAATTCTTAAAATAGTTTTCATGTTTTGTTATGTTTTTGTTTTGTTATGAGCTCAAGTTGGCGCTTTAGCAGCTTCTCGAAATCTGTTCTCGCGTTCAAAGCAAACCAAGAAACTCAGAAGCTTGAAAATGCAATTATCAGTTATTGGCCACAGCTATCGCAATTATAGCCAAATGCTCAAATTGTGTGGATATTTATTTATTGATTTATTTTTTTTGCAGACAGAGATTCATAAATATTATTGTGCATATGTATATGAAGGTTATGAATAGATGATTTTTTGTATTTTAGGCTCTAAGTCCAGCAGTATGGATGACAGTGCAGCACACGTGACTTCTATTAGTTATCCAATGCATTCTTCTTATCCTCCTCTACAGCCTCAGGTAAGGTGTATCACCTTTGCCATGTCACACCTTTTTAACAAAATATTAATTTCCATGGGAGACGTCTTATGTGAAGAGTTTTTCTTTGTATTCACTGTCCAGTTAGCATTGCATCTGTATCTAGTACATATACATTAATTGTTATTGACATAACAGTGTTGATACTTTTATAGTTTTTATTAATATTTTGAATTAGTTTATATTTTTATATTTTCTGTTTTTGTGTGTTTTTGTCATTTTTATTAGGTTTTTTTTATATGCCAATATAGTTTTTATTCTTTTTTCTAGTTTTATATTTTTGATTATTTTATTTTAGTACATCAAGTTAAGCAAGTTATATTTAGTGCATCAACTTTTACACACAAACACACACACACACACACACCACACACACCACACACACACACACACACACACACACACACACATATAACTAGAACTATATCATGACCTCAGAGTGTTATTTTAGCATCACTGATGTAGTATTATAGTTTTTGTATTATCTATGATAAATTTTTGTTTATATATTTTTTGTTTAAATTTTTTATTTTAGTTCAAGTTTTAGTTCAAATCTTTTTATTAGTTTTCTTTTTTTAAATATTCCTATATAGTTTTTATTCATTTTTTATTTCCATTTTAGTTAAGTGCATCAAGTTAAATAAAACAAAAATGAGAAATTTTGCCTCCGCAAACCAGCTGAGATAAAATTGTATTTTATATTAATGAAAGTTTTTAAAATATACATTTAATTTTAGTTCTAGTTTTAGTTAACTTTACTAAAAGTGCACAATCAACCCTGCTGTAAAGATCAGCTGGTTCCAGCTGGATGATTGCTGGTCTGGTGAACCAGCACAGCTATATGAAACCTGACTGGTGAAGCAGGTTAACCAAGTGTATCTTCTTGGTTAAGCTAGTTAAGAGCTCTAAGGGGCGCTTCAGCGTGTTGGCATCCCATGCTGGTGAGCAGCAGCACTGTTGTTTTTCAGTGATGAAGTTCAGTCTCAGAAACCCGTCCGCTGTCTGTCTGCAGATGCCGGGATACATGCTGCCCCAGGAGAGACGTGACTGGAGGGAATACAGCGGCGATCAGCCTCATCATCAGGCTCCTCACGCGGAGTTACCGTACGGCCAGTGTCCATATCCACCCACGCGCTCCTTACCCTGGCACTCATCGGCCTGTGACAACGGTACCAGCCTCTCCAATAATACAGTGTCCAGTTCTGAGTGCACAACATTAAATTCATCTCATTTTCTCACATTTGGCAAACGGCTACGTATCTTAAGCAGTGTTGGGGAAAGTAACTTTTAAAAGTAATGCATTACAATATTGCGTTACTCCATAAAAAGTAAGCAATTGTGTTACCTAGTTAATTTTTAAGGAAATAATGCATTACAATATTGCATTATTTCATAAAAACTAACTAATTGCATTACTTAGTTACTTTTTATGGAAAGTAGTGCATTACAATATTGCATTACTCCATAAAAAAGTAACTAATTGCATGACTCATTTACTTTTTATGGAAAGTAATGCATTACAATATTGCGTTACTCCACAAAAAAGTAAGTAATTGCATTACCTAGTTAATTTGTAAGGAAAGTAGTGCATTACAATATTGCATCACTCCATAAAAAAGTAACTAATTACATTACTTATTTACTTTTTATGGAAAGTAATGCATTACAATATTGCGTTACACTAGGGGTGCAACGGTACGCGTATCGTGTACCGAACGGTTCACGGGCAAGTTCCAAATGGAAGTGATCATCCTTATCCCCTTGGATTGGGGACTTTGGAGTGAGCAGGGCACGTGCGTGTCGTTATTTAGTCGTTTGGAATGCACTTGGTGAAGGGAGCGATCTAATTTCCTCATTATTTTCAGCTGGGATGTTCCCGTGACAACGCAGCATGTTGTCCGTCAGCAGATGTCGCTGTTTTAATGTCATAAACGTCTTTTTATTGTTGTTAGCATAACTGTTGAAAAATAAACCTGCATTTTATATTTAAAACGTTTTTAAAATATGCTATATATGCTATATAAAATATGCTTCTTTTTTTTCTTTTTTTTTAATGCCATTGTCCATCAGCGAATCTGCTGACAGACACTGTTCTGCGTTGTCACGGGAACATCCCAGCTGAAGATAATGAGGAAATTAGATCGCTCCCTTCACCAAGTGCGTTCCAAGCGACTAAATAACGACACGCACGTGCCCTGCTCACTCCAAAGTCCCCAATCCAAGGGGATAAGGATGATCACTTCCATTTGGAACTTGCCCGCGGAACTGCTCGTACACCCATACGCCGCATTTCGCTGCACCTACGTTACACCATAAAAAAGTAACTAATTGCGTTATTTAGTTACTTTTTATGGAAAGTAATGCCTTACAACATTGCGTTACTCCACAAAAAAGTAAGTAATTGCGTTACTTAGGTAATTTGTAAGGAAAGTTATGCTTTACAATATTGCATTACTCCATAAAAAAGTAACTAATTACATTACTTATTTACTTTTTATGGAAAGTAGTGCATTACAATATTGCGTTACTCCACAAAAAAGTAAGTAATTGCGTTACTTAGTTACTTTTTATGGAAAGTAGTGCATTACAGTATTGCGTTACTCCACAAAAAAGTAAGTAATTGCGTTACCTAGTTAATTTGTAAGGAAAGTAGTGCATTACAATATTGCATTACTCCATAAAAAAGTAACCAATTGCGTTACTTAGTTACTTTTTATGGAAAGTAGTGCATTACAGTATTGCGTTACTCCACAAAAAAGTAAGTAATTGCGTTACCTAGTTAATTTGTAAGGAAAGTTATGCTTTACAATATTGCATTACTCCATAAAAAAGTAACTAATTACATTACTTATTTACTTTTTATGGAAAGTAATGCATTTTTATGGAAAGTAATCCATTACAATATTGCGTTACTCCATAAAAAAGTAACTAATTGCATTACTTAATTACTTTTTATGGAAAGTAGTGCATTACATTACTTTTGCGTTACTTTTGTTACCTGGGCTGGACTTGCTTATTTGTTATTTAATAACAAAAACCCAAAAGCTATATTTTCGGCAACTGTAAAGGCCCTTTCACATCAATAGTGAAATGAATAAGCCTCGGGCTGAAGGAAGCGCCTCTGATTTCTCTCGATGCGGAGACAGGAGAGCTGTCAGTCAGTAAATGGGAAAACAAAGTAACTGCCGTTACTTATTTGAAAAAGTAACTCAGATATTTTCTTGTAAATTTAAAAGCAATGCATTATTTTACTAGTTACTTGAAAAGTAATCGGATTACATACCTCGCGTTACTTGTAATGCGTTACCCTCAACACTGATCTTAAGTAAGCCAAAATGATTACAGGCCATATTTAAAGGTTGTGTACCATGTTTAGCATATTAATGTCAGAGAAGCTAGAGCTATTCTTGGTCATAGATGCACTCACTTGTTTCTGTAAAGATTAAGAAGGGAGTTTATCAAAGGCGAGCAACATTAGCCGACTTTAAACAGAAAGAGGAAATCCTTCATTTATGATTCAGTCTGTCTGTATTAATGCTTGTTTATTAATGGCACTTCTCACTTTGTAAAATGGCAAACTCAAGCGGTACCAATGAATTTGCGTCACAGAACAGACTTTGTTCTGCTGACATTTAGTCCCTTTATTAACTTTTGCTAAATATAAGTAAAAAGTCTAGTCTCGGTGGGTCCAGTCATGGCCTGGGTCTGGTGTCGATTCTGACTCTTGAAATGGTAGAAGTGGAAAGACAATCATTTTATTTTATTATAGGCACCTTTGTCATGTATTTTTAATTTTGATGGTAGTAAAATAATCCATGTTAATGCATCTTCGCTTTCCAGGATACCAGATATCTGGCTCCTTCTACACATACTCACCTACAGAAACCCATCCGGTGGCAATGGACCCCAATATGAGATCCGCCGAAGCCATGGCCATTTCAGGTTTGAGATACTAATATAATTTGTACAAATGTATATATATATTTTGATTTCCCATTTTTATTTTCATTTTAGTTTTAGTAATTTTCTTGTGTTATTTGTCATTTTTAGTTATTTATATATTTATTTTTTGCATTTGTTGCATGAGTCTATTTAATTTATATACATTTTTTTATTTCTGTTTTAGTTATTACATTAAGTTAAACTAAAGGAAAATGTTATTTTATTTTAATTTCAATTTATTTTATTTCAAGTAACAAGAACGTTTTTTATGGTTTTAGTTTTAGTTAACTATAATAACCCTAAGTAAACTTTGGCACGCAACATTTGCTCCGCAGACGTGAATGAATCTGTAAATCAAGAAGTTTAAGGAAATGCAATTTGGATGATTAAAAAAAGCAGATTTTGAAGGTCTACATTGATTGGATTCTTTGCTGTTTTTCAGTGTTAGGTGTAATATGTTACTAAGTAATTAATTAATACAAGTAATTAAATACCCTAGTATTGTGTCATCAGGTTTTTTCTTTTTAATGTAAAAATTCTGAAATCCTGTGTTATGTTCTTTGGTCCGCAGACTGTTGCCTATATGTGACTCTGGACCACAAAACCAGTCATAAGGGTCAATTTTTGACAATATTTGGCTGAGATACAACTATTTGAAAATCTGGAATCTGAGGGTCAAAAAATATAAAAAAAATCTAAATATTGAGAAACTCGCATTTAAAGTTATCCAAATGAAGTTCTTAGCAATGCATATTACTAATCAGAAATTAATTTTTGATATATTTACAGTAGAAAATTTACAAAATATCTTCATGGAACATGATCTTAATATCCTAATGATTTTTGGCATAAAAGAAAAATGGATAATTTTGACCCATACAATGTATTGTTGGCTATTGCTACAAATATACCTGTGCTACTGAAGACTGCTTTTGTGCTCCAGGCTCACATATTAAGGAAAAAAATATATAAAAATGGATCAATATAAGCTTTCTGGACCAAAAAAAAAAAAAAGTTTAATTTTAGGCCTTCGGGTCATTTTGACCCGTGAGGGAAAGGTTTGCAAGGTTAATGTGAAATTCTGTCTCCTGTGGTCCGCAGACTGTCGCCTGCACGTCTCTCTGTATTACCGCGAGTCTCTGGTGAAGGAGGTGACCACCAGCAGCCCCGAAGGCTGTCGGATCTCCTCCTCTCCGTCTCCAGGGTCCCCCTCATCCCCGTCTTCCCCGGGCCCTGAGGAGCGGCTGTACGGCGGGGCCGAGCCCGTGCTCTTCCCCTTCCCTTACCCTCAGTCGCAGCGGCGCGGGGCCGAGAAGCTGCCCAATGTGCTGGAGCGTGGCGTGCTGCTGTGGCTGGCTCCGGACGGGCTCTACGCCAAGCGCCTGTGCCAGGGCCGCGTGTACTGGGAGGGCCCGCTGGCCCCGTACGCAGACAAACCCAACAAGCTGGAGAAAGAGCAGACCTGCAAGCTGATGGACACGCAGCAGTTCCTCTCAGGTTAGAGATCTCACCGCGGCGGGAACAGGAAGTGCTGCTTTACAGCCTCTCGCTGTATTTTGAAGGGCACATGACTGTTTTGTCTGTAGCTTGACGTCCAACATGATTAAACTCCCTTTAATTCACTTAATTTGAACTTTTTGCACAGAATCATGGGCTGTTAACATACAGCAGAAAGATACATTTTCAAATACATTTCAAAATATACAAAAAATGGACAAAAAATGTTTTTGCTGAAATATGTTTCAGAATACATTAATGTAAATATATTTTCTACCTCACTGTAAAAAAACTAAAGTTGAGAAACTTAAAAGTTTAAGGCAACCAGCTTCAGGAGATTTTGTTTGTTTGTTTGTTTTTGTAGGAGATTTTTGAGTTTTCTCAACTTTTTGTTGTATAAACTGAAAACAACCAAGTTGAACTCAAAAATCTCCTGAAACTGGTTGCCTTAAACTTTTAAGTTTTCTCAACATTTGATTTTCTACAGTGCAATATTGTTTGTTTGTTTTTTTTTGGCCATTTTTTATATATTTTTTGAAAATATATTGTAAAAACAAAAAGAAAATCCGGCACACTACCAATACTTGCAAAAGTACAAAAGCAGGTTTATTGACAAATGCTTTTTTTTAATTGAAAAACTGCAAAAGCAGCACTTTTGCAAGTATTGGTAGTGTGTGGGATTTTCTTTTTGTTTTTTTAGTTTTTTTTCTTTTTATCCTGCGCACCTATCTATTATCTGCAGGTGTGAAATAATTGATTGTTAATTGAAAATATATGTTAAAAATACAGTGTAAATATATAATTTTTAAAAGCATTTCAAAATAGATTTTGTCCTCCATATATTTCAGTGCAAGAAAATACATTACTATATCACATTTGTTTTGATTTGAAAAACTTTATTTGTTGTCTATAACTAAAAAAAAAACAAAAAACAATACATGTGGAAATTAAACATAATCATTATTAATCTAGCTAATTCCATCCACATTTGCTTTAACGTAGGCTACTGTAAGATTATATATGTATTTTCTTGCCCCTGAAATACATTGTGAAATATCTTTTGGTATATGAATGTTAAAACTACATACATTTTAAATTTCAAAAATATATTTCATTGGCTTTCACATATATTTTTTGTCATGTTGGTTAGATTAACTGTGTGTGGTTGTTAGGGCTGGAGATGTTTGAGGTGCTTCCACACATCAAGACTTATTTATGAAATTAATTTCAGTGTAAATCCTTCCTAAAACCATCTTTGTAAATTGTTCATAGAACTATTCGTACCTAAGCTGACACATTCAGTTTAATCAAGAACCAGCGTTTGAATGATTGATTCACAGTCTCTTTGATTGGGTTCACTTGATATATGATCTTTATCACATGGCAGCCAATCTGTAGATGTGTTTTTAATTGGACTGTACTCAGCTCTTTTGATGAATGAGGGAAAGGCCTGTAATTTAAGCTGTGAGCTCATGAAAGCATGTTCATTAGGATGTGTGTGGTTGGCCACATGTCATGATTAGCTCGTGTTTGACACTGTGGGATTTTCCAGTGAGCTCCTGAGCGTCTGATCACACACATGATCACACACTCCATCCGTCCACCTGCTAAAGTTCATTTGCATTTCAGCTCTCTGCTAGTCATCAGCTTTGAGGGTCTTGTGTTCGCATTATTGCTCATCAGGAGTTTTTTTGTCTTTGATGGGAAGAGTCATGACTGTAAAGAATGGCTTTTGACATTAAAACCCATCAGCAGTTTTACACACTTTTGTACCACTTTATATTCGTCAAGCTAGTTGCTGCTTAAATCACATTTACATTTAGCAGACGCTTTTATCCAAAGTGACTTACAAATGAGAAGCAAACAAAAGAGCAATGATATGCAAGTGCTGTGACAGTTTGTTTATAATAAATAAAAAGAAAACAAGTAGATAGAATAGAAAAAGAATAGAGAACACTAGTGTTAGAGGGTCAAGGGTTTCATTTAAAATAATTATTAATCAAATTAAAATCTGCCAGTAAAATGATCAAAATCATATCAAACGCAAATGCAATCAAACAATTATGATGTATTATTTAAATTAAATTCATTTATTATAAATGAATTATACTGAATTTGGTTACACTTTATTTTGTGTCCTTGTTACAGTGTAATTATATATTTAAGTACTGAGTGATATTAATAACTACATGTACTTACTATATGGTTAGGGTTTGGCTTGGGTTACTTGCATGTAATTATGCATAATTTATTGTTATTATAATAGTAAGTACATGTAACATGTAAAAAGGACACTTTAAAATAAAGTGTTAAGGTCTCTGCACACTGAGGCCGAAATTTTCGTCCAGAATTTTCGCACGTTAAAAAATAAATACGACCTCATGTTGTGTCAATCACGCTTACACTGCCTCCGAAACTTTCGTCCGTCAAAAAAAATTCGGATCAGGTTCGATTTTTTGCGTTTTCGCATCCGTAGCATGCATTTTGATAGGAAAGGATGGGGAATACGAAAAAATGGAAAAACGCAGGAAAAAATGTAATGAGAACTACTGATATATATAATTGCAAAAAGTGACAATTTGCATTAAAATTCTGGCAAAAAATGTGCTTATTTGGCATTAAAGAAAAATGTCAGTGATGCAAAATGATCCTAGAAAGCTTAATTTCCTTCATGCACAATATATTTTTTCTTCTTTTGATAATTGTAATTTGGGGTGAACATTTTTGTGAGTTTCACCCCCTATATAAAATGTAACTTAGTTATTTATTGTTAATTATCATTGTTTTTCTGGCTGCAGAACTGCAGGGCTTCATTCACCACGGCCGTCCCATGCCGCGCTCTCAGGTGGTGCTGTGTTTCGGAGACGAGTTTCCAGACCCTCAACGGCAGAGCAAAATGATCACAGCTCAGGTAAAATCAGCCTCTCCACACCGGTTATATCATCATCATGTTAATGTACTAGCATGAACTCAGTAAATGCATATTTCTGTACTCAGATGCAATAATGCATTACTACAGCGCTTTGAAATTTCAGGGAAATGTGAGTTAAAGGACAGCGTGTCTGATGGTGTTTGTCTGCTTTCGCAGGTGGAGCCCATGTTTGCCCGGCAGCTCCTGTATTTTGCGAGTCAGACCAACGGTCACTACTTGCGCGGATATGAGCTTCAGAGTCAAGGTGCTTTACCTGTAGAGGAGTATCAGAGAAGCATCCAGCACTTGCAGGAGTAACAAGCTTCACATATAACCACCTGAGATACTGCAAAGCCCAGCCGCTCGTACTGTATTTGCTCTACAGCCAGCGGAGACTAGTGAGAGCCAACGGAGGATCATTCACATCTTAATGAAGACTTGAAATCGCATCGCGATTACCTGACCAAGTGCCCACTTTCACATCCCAAAAGCTACAAACATGAGAATCCAGCTCTTCGGACACCATACAGTATCGGATGCAGTCATTTTGTATGAAAAAGTTTCATGAATTATGCCTCAATGAGTCCAAAAGTCTGAAAACCCATGGAAAAATTTTACTTTGTTTTATATCAGCTTCTTTTCTGACACAAACCACATGCTAAAACATTGTCAAGTTCATTTCAATTCAACTTTTCACTCACATCCTGCTGATAATGTCATTGGTAGTGACAAATTATGCATAGCAGAAGTGTACGCAGATTTTTGGACTCCCAAATATTTCATATGGACATTTAAGAAAGAAGCTAACCAAAAATAAAACTACAATCTAACTATTTTCCCCATAAAATATAGTAATTGTTTGTTTGTGGGACAAATATTTTTGATAAGTTGATGTATAGTTGCATAGGTTTTCTATTACAGGTCAACATTGCTCTGCTTTTCTAACACAATCCTCTTTTTTCCTCATTGTTTTTAACTCGGCACCGTGTGAGTATTTATATTGAATGCATGTAGGTTTCTATGTGCACAGCCGAATGTACTGTACAGCTGTATAGATATCTTGAATGTAATCAAAGTAATTATTTCTCTGAATGGCATCTGACAAGAAGTTATATAATGCTAAATACTAAGAAACAGTTTGTGGTTGTGTGTGTGTGTGTGTGTGTGTGTGTGTGATTGTTATCTACCTTCAAGTAAAGATCTAAGTTGCAAATGTAATCATGACAAAATCTGCTTCTCCCCTCTTTGTTTGTGTGTGTGTGTGTGTGTGTGTGCGTGCGTGCGTGCGTGTGTGTGTGTTCACGTGTTGGGTGCTGATGGGAACACACTAGAGCAGGTCACTGCCCACAAAACTGTGATGTCAGATGTGTGAATGAAAGAGGCATGAAGAGAAAGACCTTTTCAAATTTCTAGTTTCCCTCTCTGTCTCAGAACCGTTTTTATTGTATTTTGTGTTGTTTTGTCTATTTTATTTCAAATCTGTGCATTTTTCAGTCAAGTCAAATAAAGATATTTTTCTTATGATCCTAGTTTTGTCCTGTATATTGTTTGTTTCTGTTTGGCTTTCAGAACTGTGTAATAGAGTATGTAATATCTGTTGTTATATAATGTAATATAATATAAATGACTAATTCAGGAATGTGACTAAATCAACTTGAGGACATTTGATTAAAACAAGAAGTAATTTTGGCTCCATCAGTGGCACCAAAAAGTACTGCAAAAATAACTGTTTTCAAACCAGTTTCCCAACCACTGCCATTGGTCAGGCAAGCAGATGGTCCCGCCTCCAATCTCACACCATTGGTTGATTCAGTGTTGTTGTGATCAGGTTGCTCAAACAAATCAGCTTTTCATGAACAACAACGTCACTGTATGATGCATCGGTGGATAAACTAACTAGCTAGTCACGACTGTTTCTCGAAAACACATATAGGAACTTTTTGTTGTGCGTCCATCCTTTGGACTACACCTAATCCGAGACCAAACCAGCACTCCTGAAATTCATCTGAAAGATCCACATTTACTGCCTGAAAAAATCCAATATTTAATCAATAAATACAATCAGATGTAGCATTTGAACCAATCAGACACACAATTTTGCATTTGATTTAACAAATCAATTAGTTATTACTTTAACAAATGGTCACAGACCCCCCACCCA
>JAFVLL020044507.1:0-36317 GCA_021397915.2 Tor tambroides | reverse complement strand
TTACATATGCAATGCATCTCATTAATTATAATTAATGAAAGTGCCGCCTGCTTGCTGGGTGCCCCTGTTAGCACTAGGTAAATTAGCTATTCGGCACACATATACATAGGCGGCTATTTTCATATCCAGCGTAACAATCGCAGGGCTTTCCGAATGCTATTGATGCAGCGTGGCCTCGACGGACGACACATCTTAGCGCGGCTCAGGAGAACAGGATATTAAAAAGAAGTCCCCTATGTTCTAATGATGGCACTGCGCGGAGACACGGAGAACATGTTGACACTGAGGAGTTTTCTTTATCCTGTCTGCGAGCGAGAATGAAAGAGAGAGAGTGTTTCAGTGCAGTCATTCTAGCACGTGGAGAGTAATATGAGGTGTATTTACTGAAATATGGCCTCATCTCGCCGCTGCAGCGTAAGATTTGAAGAATTATTAGCTAGGGTTCGCTGTTGACATGGGTGCAGTATCCAGTGAGGTGAGTTCATGATTCTCAGTGCCATTCAGAGAAATAACTGACATAGAATGATCATATTCCAGGCAGAACTTAAATGCTAGTTTTGTTTTTTATTGTGTACTGTTTTCTGAGGTCCACTTACAATGTTATTGATATTTTTACATTAAAAAACATAATAATTTAGAAGTAATAGGCTATTTTCTGTCCTGTTTTGACCCCCCCCCCCACCCCCCCCCCCGCCCCTCATCAGAACGCTCTGTTCGAATAGGCGTGGCGGATTGTAGACTCGGAAGTAAACGCCCACTGCTATGATTGGCTAACAGTTGTGTATGTTTGACAGCCTACATCCTTCACAGATGGACGCTGCTGTGATTTAGGTTAAAAACGCACAAATACTCAGTACATATCAAACAATCATAACAGACAACACAATAGTAACCACATAATAAAAACATTTACTTACACATGTGGAGCGACATCATATCCAATATAGTCAGCACAGCATTGTCTTTAATTTCAATCTTTCTGAAAATCTTACGTCGAATGGTGCCTTGTTTGTAAACAAATCCACGGTAAAATGAAGTGAACAAAGGACCAAGTTTTTATTGACGCTGTCTGGCACTTCATTAAAAATAATGTTCATCAAATAAAGTTTATAATTTGGTTTCTGCGTAGACCTGCACTACATGCGCAAATCAGTGGGCGGGGCTAAACAGGCAGTGATGTAGAAGCAGGCGTTGATCTTCTTCTGCAAGGTGGTGTTTAGCCATTATTACATCATAGAGTAGAACATTCCAAAATTTGTCATTTTGGCAAACTGGCTTCAACATAAGCTGTTTTTATACTAACGAGAAAGTTCTGAGTTCTGAAACTTACAGAATGTTTTTATAGCACAATGACCTCTTATATATCAAAATATCAAGGGAATTATGATTTCTCAGTTCATGACCCCTTTAAAACAGACTAGAAAGAGCTTCAGTTTTAGAGTGGAGCGACCAAAATGGGGGTTTAGGTGGCCAATAGTGGGTGAATTTTGAACAATATTAATTTATTTAGTACTCTGTCTATGCTTTTATGTCTATTTGATTGTTTAGTCTCAAGGAAAAAATAAACAGATTGTCAATAACAACAGCAAAGACGCAGAATGTGAACGGTAGACACAACAGAATCAGATATTAATTCAGTAATAACTTTACAGCATTCAACCCAGACTAATAATTTTAAAAAATTATTCAGTTTTTTTCTGCTTTATTCAGACTTGATAAAACTATTTTGGCTCCTCCTATGGAACTGCAATCTTTGAAAATGTTCGCTCTTTTATTCTTCCACTACTTTTTTTCTTTGAAGTCTCTTAAATGCTGTCATTTGCTTTCTTAAATTCTTTTTGAAATTGACGCTCTGATCGAAGAGCTGCGCAGACGCCTCTTTCCGTTGTCATGGTGACGTCTGATATGACTCAAACCATGCGCTCTGCCTCTCTTCTCCTTTCTTTTTTCTAATTCTATTTCCATTTCTAGCTCCACTAATCAAGGACTGCCAGTAAGCCCAGAACAAACAGATGTTACCGATTAATTTTCCCATCACTTGAATTAGAAAGTAAATTAAAACAAAAAGATTTTCTGCTGGAGTTCAATAAACAACTCATGCCTGTTTCATTTTTTTTTTTTTTTTTTTTTTTTTTACCTCCTGTCAAGAACAAATGTTACATTGCTAACAAGGCAGATGCATGGCTGCCTAATGGGAGGGTTGTTTTTTTTTTTTTAAGAAAGCCACCAGAATGTGGCTCATTATGGCTGGTGTTAGTGTGTGAGCTGTTTCACAAGCTGGAAAGGCTTGCATTATTGTTAGCAGTGCCCAGTGCTGGTGCTTTCATATGCTTATGACCTTTCGGGGATTTTTGCCAAGGTTTCAGTTTCTGTGATGTTGTACGAAAGACTTTGCTCCGCTGATACTTTGCAATGCAGTGTGCGCTTCCCACACAAACACACCACCCAAATCCTAGCATGAGTGCGTGTGGAGCCTATGGCGTACTGCATGTTGATTTTTTTTCTGTGTTCTGTAAATATACCTTGTCCAGGCCAAAGGTCTTGGTGAGGGCAAAGCCCCAGCCCTGCTCGAAGGCTCTGCGGATCATGGCTGCGCTAGTTGTGGGTGGAGCGCTGGCCAGCCCAAATGGGTTAGGAAACTTAATCCCGCGCATCTCCACGCTGATGTCCACTGTATCGATGGCGCAGTGGAACAAGGGCAATTTGGGAGTGGTGCTTACTGTGTTACCATGAAGGGACTGCAGAGAAAACACACATATAAACCATTACTTTTTTTGTGCCTGCATTGCCATCACACTTTAAAAAATAAACACTTTCTTTCTTTAAAAAAATAAAAATAAAAATTACATCTCAAAAGAAATAATACTGAATTGTTTTCACATTGATTTTTTTTTTTTTTTTTTTAGCAGGTTAGTGTTTAAAGGAATGGTCTAGGGTGAACCTAAATTACAATTATATTTGAGTTTAAATACAGTAGTCAGCATTTGAAGTGGAGCAAAATCTTTCATCAAAGTTGTCCTAAAACAAAAACAATACCCATTCTTGTCTTAGGACAACTTTGATGAACTTTTTTGATCCACTTCAAATGTTGACTACTGTATTTATACTACATACGACTATATATATATATATATATATATATATATATATATATACTGCAATGAGTGAAAAACAGCCTTCAGCCAGTTATTTTAGCTCAATTCTATTCATTAAATAATATTTATTATAATTATAATTATATATTTTTAAGATACGTTTTTTATTATATATAATTATTTGTATAATTATAAATAATTAGCATTGTATACACTCACAGGCCACTTTGATAGATACACCAGTTCAGCTGCTCATTAAGCAAATATCTAATCAGCCAATCACATTGCAGCAACTCATGATCAAGACAATCTTCTGAAGATCAAACTGAGCATCAGAATGGGGAAGAAAGATGTTAAGTGACTTTGAACATGGCATGGTTTTTGGTGCCAGACAGGCAGGTCTGAGTATTTCTGAAACTGCCGATCTACTAGGATTTTCATGCACAACCATCTCTAGGGTTTACAGAGAACAGTCCAGAAAAGAGAAAATATCCAGTGAGTGGCAGTTCTGTAGACAAACTGTCTTGTTGACGCTAGAAGTCAGAGGAGAATGGCCAGTCTGGTTCAAGCTGAAAGAAAGGCAACAGTAACTCAAATAACCACTCGTTACAAATGAGGTATGCATAGGAGCACTCCTGTCAGCTAACAACAGGAAACCAAGGCTACAATCACACAGGCTCACCAAACTGGACAAGAGAAAATTTCTGCTGCAACATTCAGATGATGGGGTCAGAATTTGATGTTCACAACATGAAAGAAATGATCCATCCTGCTTTGTATCAATGGTTCAGGCTAGTGTTGTAATGGTGTGGGGGATATTATCTTGGCACACTTTGGGCCCCTTAATACCAAATGAGAATTGTTTAAACCCCACAGCCTACCTGAGTATTGTTGCTGACCATGTCCATCCCTTTATGACCACAGCTACTTCCAGCAGGATAACATGTCATATCACAAAGCTCAAATCATCTCAAGCTGGTTTCTTGAACATGACACTATACTCAAATAGAATCTACAGTCACCAGATCCCAATCCAACAGAGCAAATTTGGGATGTGGGAGATTTGCATCATGGATGCAACATGATGCTATTGTGTCAATATGGACCAAAATCTCTGAGCACCTTATTGAATATATGATATGAAATTTTAAGGCAGTTCTGAAAACAAAAGAGGGCCCAACTCAGGATTAGCAAAGTGTACCTAATGAAGTAGCCGGTGAGTGTATAATTATTTATTAAATTATGTAATAAAGCTCTTTAATGAACATAGATATACACCTGCACACATACTTCAATACACACAGATACAGAAATTTGCAATTCATTTTAATTTTTACAAACTAGAGATAAAATAAACTTGAGATGGCAAAGGAATTATTTTGTAAAAAAAAACTTTCACACCACAAAAATGCTTTGTGTTGACAATTTCTCAGAAGTTGAAATGATGGCACTTATTTTTCTCAGGCAGAGAGAGACTGTACTGAGCGTGTGCTGAGTAAGTGTCATCACTCTAGTTTGTTTGTGACTGAGGAAATTTATTGTGTTACAACTGCCTCCGGTCTCCCCTACTAGCACAGAAACATTTTTGCAAGCTAAAAAGGAAGAAAAACAAGCACCCTGCTCAAGAGAACACCTCATCCCACTGAAAATCCATACACAAAGCCCAACAACCAAAATTTAAACAACACCCACAACAAAATGTGATCTTATCTTCCAATCATTTATGTGATCTTGAACCGCTGAACCCATTAGCAAATATTTGTACAGCTCTTTCTCTGTAGTCCAAAATTACAGAATGGTTTTTGGGGGGGATGGATTTGCCGAACAAACACTTCAGCGTGACTTCCTCTGGCCACAGTTACATTAGCGATTAACCTCTGCATGAACCTTCTCTTTATGCTGCCGCTTAGGTTTGTGTGCGAAATCACAGAAAATAGTCTTCTGCTTGGAAAACCAAAGAAGAAACTTCTACTGTTTGAGCGCTGAAGCCAAAAAGCACTCAAGATGTCACCCTGAGAAAAAAAGTCCCTGTGGAATAATGCCCTCGCTATAAAAACTGTGAGCGTAAAACTTTGAGTGCTACACTAATGCTGAAAATTGCTGGCACTGACACATAATGTGAAGCAGGCTCTCAGAGCTACACAACTGTGGCCAAACACTAAGTATGTTGTGTAAGACATCCAAATGCAGAATGAGATGGATTGGCTTATTGAGTGGAGAGCCCACCTGGATGTACTTGTGGATGTGCCAGGAAGCTTGTTTGCCATCGTTGACAGACTCCACGGTGGTATTGGCCAAGCCGGCGATGTCTCCGCCGGCAAACACCCAGGGTTCACTGGTCTGCATGGTTTCGCTGTTCACCTCAGGTGTCCCCCATCCGTTCAGCTTTACTGGTTCCAGGGCCTTCTTCACTGTTCCAGAACACAATATTACAGAGATCAGAGTGGTTAGAGTCTATCAAAACTAGATTAAAACAACTTTTTTTTATAACTATAGGGTATCATATCAAAAAACATAACTGATTTCAAGATTGATAATAATATGAAATAAAGCTAAAACTATTCTTGTTTTTTTTCTGATTCTCAAATCTGAAGACTACTGACTCCACAGGCAGTGTTTTTGTATAAAATTAGTTCATAAAGACACTGAACAATTTCAAGTAAGCTTTAGACTTAAACAAGCAAATATTAAATCCTTACAATAGTATTTCCTGGTAAAAATGGAGAGGGAAAAAACAAACAAAATAAATAGACGTGTATAAATACATTTACTCCAATTATTATCCACGAACTGCCAAACCACTCACACAGGATTGAGGGATATTATAGGCAGCTCTATTCTGCCTTCAAAAGTCAAGCAGATGACAGAAGTTTAGTAGACAGGATGTTCCACAAACACTGAATTCAACCATGTCTTGATGCTTTCCAACCTACACAGACACCACACGTTTTTTCAGCTTTCAGGCACATCCAAGGACTTTTTAATGGATGTATGTACTGTAGTTATTTCCCTTCATGGTCACACAGGTGTCCTAGCAGAGTAACCACATGTGTAGTTCACATTCACTGTGAAAATGTTCCACTAAGTTATATTCGACAACCCAAAAAACATTTTATATATTTTATTTTTATTTTTTTGTTAAATGACTCGCTAGGAAAATGTGACTGTTGTCTTTCAAATAAATGCCACTGGTTTTTGTTATCATTTTTATTAACACGGTTGATCTTCGGGTTTTAAACAGCCATATATAAAAATTATTTATATAAATCACGTCAGGAGGCTCTTTGAATTTTTGCACATCAGATATGATTATCCTGCTTATACCATGATCGTTTGCCAGCATGGACAAGTTAAAGCTGTAATTGATATTTGCATGTGAGCATGTGAGCCAATGTAAACGCAGCCTAATAGACATAGATTCAAAGCCACAAAACTTAGATTTTGATTTTATAGGATCTTTAAGTGTCCAAATACTTTCTGGTGCCACTGAGGACACATAACTGTTCACATAGTGACTGCTGGATATTGTATAAGCTGAAAAATGAAGACATGTCTTTGATGGGGGAAGAAATGACAGTCCCTCCGGATTCCTGCCTGAGACAAGCAGAGGAATTTGTAACCCTGACGGCCCTGTTGATGCTTTTGTGGCTGTTATTGTTGAGTATATTTTCCCTTTCCTTTTTTTCGAGACCAATCCCCTGGTCCCTCTGTCAGCTCTCCTTGCCTGACGCTCCAGTGATCATGAAGACTGCCGGCCTCATCACTTTCAGCAAAAAAACCCCCACATCCTCACACCCTCCTGTTTGTTTCCCTCCTCCCCCCACCTCTCTCTCTCTCTGTCTGTCTCATGCACACACGCACGAGCTGTGGAGTGTGACAAATCTAAGGGACTCCTGAGATCTTCCCCTTAAATGAAATGGCCTCCTCTCAGAATCCAGTAGTAGTCTCCAGAGTAACTTCTCATACAACTGCTCATTGCCAAGCTCCATCAGAAGATGGAATGCACACTGCTGTGTGAAATACAAGCAGGAAGACACTGGCATGAAGAAATGCAACAGCTTACAGGAGACAAAGCCGCTTTAGATGGATGAAAGTGAGAATGCAGAATGCATCACTGAAAATGCAAATATATGAATTCATTTGTTGTTATGATGCTGAAAGAGTGATGTGAAAACATCACACTGCTTCAGAAAATGACAATTTTGTTATTGTTTACTCATGTCAAATCTAAACCTGTATACTTTTTTTTCAGTGGAACAAAAATAGAGATTTTCAAAAGATCACAATTTCCTTATCTATAAAACAGGTCATAGTAAGACAATAAAACGTAACATAAAATATGTTATAATAATCTTCTCCATTGCAGCTCTTGACTGAGGACTTCTGATTGAAAAATGTTGTCTAATTTGTAAACAAATTATTCTTTTCAAATGAACCAGTTGATTCACTAATTGGACGGAATGATTCATTTACGAATAGGACTGATCCAGTCAAATGAATTTGGAAGAGAGAATTTTCTTTGAATAATGACTAAAATTTCAGTTTGTGCCAGTATTACCTTAAGTATTATTTATATACTACTTATTAAAGGGATAGTTCACCCAAAAATGAAAATTCTGTCATTAATTACTCACCCTCATCTTCGGAACACAAATTAAGAGATTTTTGATGAAATCCGAGAGCTTTCTGACAGCAAGGGTCCTACCATGGTCAAGGCACAGAAACGTAGTAAGGACATTGTTAAAATGGTCCATGTGACATCAGTGGTTCAACCATAATTTTATGACGCTACGAGAATACTTTTTGTGCACAAATAAACCAAAAAAATTCAACAGTTCTTCTCCCACGAGTTACCATTATGGAGAGTACCACGACGCATGCGATTTCATCAAAAATCATCAGAATTTTCATTTTTGGGTAAACTATCCCTTTAATATTTTTTATTGAAAATTTATGGTTATATTTTCAGTTTTCATTTTAATTTTAGTTTAAGTTTTAGTCATTTTGATCGGAACGACATGAGAGGGAGAAAATGATGACAGACTTCTTTTTTTTGGTGGACTACTCATTTAACTGTGAGTATATCTCAAAACTGCATTGCTTTGTGGCCTAGGGGTCTGAATACAGTTATGCTTCATGGGGTCCAGCAAAGGGTCCCCACAGTGGTAAAAGTAGCCAGTCAGCTGCTCATCCTGCTGGCCAGTGGTGATCTAATCACCGAATAGCCTGCCCACCCAAGATTGCAGGGGGAGAATTTCTCACTATCTCAGCTTTTCTCTTCTCTAACGTTCCAACGCAACCCTCTTCTGACGGCTCTGCCGGCCATTGGAGTGGATAAGTAATTCATATCTTGAGCAAGGTGTGGGGAGTGAGTGGCATTTATAAGCTTGCTATTTCTGAGCTTCAAGCCGGTGATGAAATGACTCTCCGCTCAGAGACATTACAGTGTTTAGGATGGATGACAGATCCGCTAGAGAGCAACAACACTGGGACAACAAAACGCTAAGTAAAGAAAAACACATCATGAGGAGGTGAAAAATAGCTAGGTGAATGTGTGTAGACAAATAGACACAACGAAATGCAGCAGGGTACAAAAATCTGAGGCCACATCTGGGATTTAAAATCTAATTTAAACCTGGAAATAAACTTTTTTAGGATCTAAAAAAAAATTATAAAACAAATGAACATTAAATATTTAATACTGTAACTCTTTGGATCATTAAAGCAAATCATACAAACCAAATACTAAGACATTTTCAAATTTTTGGTTTATTTTAAGTGTTTAATTTTTTATTTTAATTTTTTTTTTTACAAATGATATAGTAAATATATAAATATGAAAATATACAACCGACTTCCAGAAATGTTGGGATGTTTTTAAATTTGAATAAAATGAAAACTAAAAAAATTACAAATCACATGAGCCAATATTTTATTCACAATAGAACACAGAGAACATAACAAATGTTTAAACGGAGAAATTTTACTCTTTTATCCACTAAATGAGCTCATTTCAAATTTGATGCCTGCTACACGTCTCAAAAAAGTTGGCACGGGGGCAACAAAGGGCTGAAAAAGCAAAAAATTTTGAAAAGATTCAGCTGGGAGAACATCTAGCAACTAATTAAGTTAACTGACATCAGGTCTGTAACATGATTAGCTATAACGATAGCTAAAACGTCCCAACATTTCTGGAATTCGGGCTGAATAAAATACAATAAAAAATTAAATACATAATACTAAGGAAAAAATGAAAAGACCTTGGTCAATATATATAGTCAAGAAGCACAGAATATGTGACCCAGACATAATATGTGAATGTGTGCTTGATGTTTTTGGCTAATCTGCTGAAATAAGGTTGTATTTGTGATGGTGGATTGATAAAGGATTCCCATAATGAAACAAGGCTCTCGTTTTGAGGGTCTTATCATCTCCTACCTCTCCCTCAGAGTGATGGTTATCACACTGTGGCTACTAAAATCTGCTAAGGAAAGATAAGTGGGGCGGTGCTGAATGCTTATTGACTAGAGAACAGTCTGGATTCTGTGATGGCTCGCTGGGGAAATCTTTCACATGGACCACAGGTATGCCAACATGTGCTCTTTTAAACTACGAACCAGTTTTTAACTGGCCCAGTGTGCAACACAAAACAATACGTACTGGAATCATTCATTTGGGTACCTTCAAACTACATTGCCCAGGAAACAAACACAGTTATAGCATGATGAGAAATTAAATTCTTACTACATACAACATATGCAGCTTCAAAAAGGAGTTAAAAAGAATATAAAAATAAACCCGTAGAAGCTCATTAATTCTAACAATAGCTAGTGTTGTTTCTGAGTCACCAGGCTCAACCCTGACCTCACCTTCTGGATCGTTCAACATGGAGCCAAAGGCACTGATTATGAAGTCTGCTTTCAGGTGGACAATTTGCTCTGCATCAACAATCCAGGTCCCATCTTCCTGCTGCTCTGTGCGGCAAAAACGCAGGCCTACAACACGCCCATCTTTCTTGATTACCTGACGAGGAGACAGGAAGGGCAGGAACTCACACTTTTCCTCTTTGGCTACCTCCATCTTAAAAACAAACATCAAAAGAGAAGCATGTGATTGTTAACATTGGAATGCCTGAAAACAGAGTGAACTTCATGCATTCATCTTTAGAAGGTGGTCATGAAACTAAAATTTACTTTACTTCGAAAACTTCATAGAAACCTGAACATCTTCCTGTGTCTGCTTACAGACAGCATCACCCGTACTGCACCATTTATTTGGAGACCCAAATCTTCCCAGTGAAAATCTCCTAAAAGTTTCTACAGAGCCAAGTTTCAAACCCCAGAAAGCATTTTTGTATCTTCTGCTCTTTACTTAACCCTCCAGCTTATCCTTCTCCTTTCACTGTATCTCCTGATAACTTTTTCAGTGCGTTGCTTTTTTCTCCAAAAGAACACTCCAGTATAAGCACAAGGTTCACAAGCACAAGAGTCCAAAAACCCTTCCACATGCACTTTTGACCTCCTTTTCAAGCCTTCTTTTCACTATCTTACACTCCTCTTCATCACCTCCACCATCACCTGACCTCCCTAACTTCAGGTCTTCTTCACATCAGTTTGTAGTCATGGACATCTGACAGGTTATAGGAATCTTTACTGCTCTTTCTCAAAATTGAAGATCAGTAGTTCTCAACTGGTGGGTAGTGACCCACAAATGGGTGACAAGTCTGTTCTGATAGGATCATGGACTGAAGATATAAAATAAAATAAAATAAAATAAAATTTTATATCTATTATGAAGCAAGACAATCGCAGAACCACACAGAGTTTGCTGTGTTCAACCATATCCCAGACTACACCTAAAGAAGAACAACTTCATTGATGAAAATTGGTTTTGAAATGGCACACTCCACAAAAACGGCCCTAATCACAGCAGTTGAATTACAAGGTCTGCACTCACATTGTTTTCATCGTACCTTCAGAAAAGAACCCACTAGATATAATGGGAAGGACCCACTTCATCTCCAAACCCACTGGAGTTCCACAGGGTTCAGTACTCAGACCAGTTTTGTTTCTCCTTTACACCTCTCATAGCTTCATCTATCATTCTCATTGAGCTGATAATCAATTAATTCTCTTTCCCACCCTCTGACAACCACATATCTCACAAACCACCTCATGTCTGACTAGCATTTCTATATAGATGAACGGCTGTCTTCTGAAGCTAAATTTATCAAAAAAAAAAACAAGCTTCTGTGCATCCCATCTAAAAACCACCCTTGCCAAGACCTTGTCATTTCAATAAACAACTCCACCATCTCACCCACACAGAAAGCCAAGAACCCTGATGTCACACTGGACAACAACCTGTCATTTGCACCACATAAACTAACCACAGTCAAAACACACAGATTCCTCCTGCTGAATATCCAGAGTCAGCCCTTTCCTTACCAGGGAACAGTGCTGTAGGTTTTATCGTACATTGGCCGCACATCAACCCCCATCATCTAAACCTCCACCTCCATTCTGCATACTGACATTTGAAATTAAAGTTTCAAAGTTTCAAATAAAGTTTCAAAGATATTATATTATTTAAAAAAGAAACAAAATAGTGTCTTGTTTATTTGCACTAGGTTTATTGTATGTATATATCAGCTTTATTTGTACTAGCAAGCACTTGTTTGTGTTTGTACACAAATAATTTCTTTTCCTAGCAGATAATGTGCTAAACTGTATGCTTACCATCTGTTGATCACAATTGTCTCATGCATCAAGCTAAAGAGCTTTTTCTAAGTTGTTCTGGATAAAAGCGTCTGCTAAATTCCTTAAACGTACATGAACTGAGAGTAGAAATAAAACTAACGCCTTTCATAAAAATCCCTCCATTATGAGGCTTAATTTACAGCCATGGTGCTTTAGCACACCCCTGTTTGAATGTTCACAGAGCAAAGGCAGAGCTAATAGTTGCTGTAGTTACACATTTCTAAGTTTAACTTTCTTGTCACTGTTGCCATGGCAGTGTTGCAACAGTGTTCATTGAGAAAAGAATATGTCTTAATTACTTTGTTAAAAAGCTCCACAGAAAAATAAATCTTATTATATAAAGCTCAACATGGTCACCTTTACAGGAACTTCTCTCACTTTTTTCCTGCCAAAATCTTTTTCAACTTTTTACTCCAAGGATTTCTTTTTCTGAGATGGGAAAGTCTTTTTATGTTTAATACCTCAAGAAAATACATAATTCTTTAGCCTATTGTGTTTGACAACAGCTAGGCTAACCTATAGGCATAGGTACAGTATAGACATATAAATTGTAAACAATATAAACTGGAGTAATGTAAGATTTAAATGAATTAAATTGCTGTTCATAAACTGTATATAGCGGAAGTGGAAGACAGTATGGTATCTGGTATATCCTGTAAACATTTTTACAGATGAATCCATAGACTAACCTCTGTTCTGTCTTAACAGTGCACACTTATACATTACTGTGAAGGTTACTAAACATTCCCCTCAAAAACTGTATTTTTCTATTACCATTTAACTACATTATTATCTCATAAACCATACTGAATATTCAGTTCTATCTATTAAGGTATAACCATTCTGAACATGTGTATATTGTATATGTTTAGTTGTGGGTAACTGAAAAAATAATTGTATAGGAAATAGAGGCAGAATTAATCATTTTTAAAAAAAAACATAAGCCGTCTTTGTTCACGTAGGCTACATTTGTTTTTTAACTTTAGTGTTTCATATGTTTATTTATTTATTTATTTTATCTCAGATGTCCAATTCACAGAGAAAGGTCCACTTTTAACTCCAGCTCATTCCACTCCAGATCTTACACTAGATTTCAGATCAGTTGTCACAGATATTTTACTCAGAATCTTTTTACTGTCAGCTTTTTCCATTAAGTAAGGCCATTCAGTTTTTCTCAGCTGACTTTTATCGCTTTTACTCCGAGTGTCTGTTGTTTAATCTACGGCTGGCTGTGTTAACTTTGGTAAGGTTCCATTTGAAATGATTAATATTTCATGTAACTATTCCACATTACAGACAGAATTTTGCAAAATACCAGTAATAACTGAGACAATGGCTTTCAAAACTAGGCTACGTTCTCAATTGAGCAGGTTCTAGAGGAAAGGTGGATAATGAATATAACTTTTTTTTACATTGCCTTGAATACATTATGTCCATTTGGGAATAATTTTAATTATTTTAGGGTTTAATGCAACAGTCTGCCGGGTGAAGCACAAGAGAATTTTAAAGGTGAACTGTGTTATTTCTGTGCAACTAGTAGCATGAAACAAAATTAGGCAAATAATAATAATAATAATACACTACTACAATAAACACTACAAACAAACAGGAAGCTCGGCCACACCACTGTGGTTGAGCCAATTTTGTTGCTGCTGACCCATTCTGGCCAAAAAAAAAAAAACACACATTACAAAACAGATATTACATACTGTACTTCACCTATAAAGAGAAAATATGAAAAATATAAAAAATAATTGGAATTGTCTTTATTTATGCAAAGCAAATTAAGAGATACTCAAGACAGGAAAAAGAGCTTGTAGAGGTACACAATAATCTTCTTGTCATTTGAGTAAGTAGTAGAGATTGAAAGAGAGTTTCCCAGAATTCTAAACAACACACAAAAAAAACCCTGTCAAAATCTACACAAAATGTAATTTAAGAGGACAAAAAGAGAAAATGTCTTCTTAAGGATGTGGGGAATACAGCTGTTCCTTCAATAGGAATTTATCACTGGCTGCAGGTGCTGCTGAACTGATTTTTTTTTTACCTCTTCTGGAACAGCGCGAATGTTGGTGAAGCCCTTTCTAAAGACCACAAAGACTCGTCGAGCTCCACAGCGGAGAGCAGAGGTGGCGCAGTCAAACGCTGTGTCTCCTGCACCTAGGACGATCACATTCCCATGCAGCTTTGGCAGCTGCGACCGGCAATTACACATGCTTGCAAAAGACACGTGCCATAGGAAAAAAACACAACAAATAACACAAATTGTAAGTAAAATTCAGTGCACTGAGATTTAACCAGCATCAAATATCATTAACAGAAACTATTAACTGTTTGACCACTGAATGCCACAACTGAGAACTATTGAGGAGAGTTTTGTTTTATCCCAGTCAGTGCAATATTGTTACAATACAACACTACAGGAAATAAGTCAAGTAAAATTACTGTGAAATGATAGCAGCTGCTATCCAAAGGTATACTGTAAATTCACACAATTTTTTTTACATTGCACCATGTTGAAAGGAATATAAACTGGAATCTCTTTCAGTACCTATTTTACTGGCCTTTGCAACCAAGGGTAGGAAATCCTTTGATGTGTAAAATCCCAGTTTTGTGGTCAAGCCCTCAAAGATCTTGTCCCTGTTGGCTTGTGGAAGACCTGTCCAGCATGAAAAAATAATAATAAAAAATATATAAATATAATAAAAATATATTTAAAAAAAAAAGAAAAAAAAAATCATTTATTTCAATGAAAAAAAAGGTTGTGTCACACAGGAAATTGTGAAAATTACAATATTTTTTTACAGTGATTAAGCTTTTTTTTCTCTTCTTTCTTTCTTTCTTTCTTTCTTTCATGGGGAAGTCGTGGCCTAATGTTTAGAGAGTCGGACTCGTAATCGAAAGGTTGCGAGTTTGAGTCTTGGGCTGGCAGGAATTGTAGGTGGGGGCAGTGAATATACAGTGCTCTCTCCACCCTCAATACCACGACTGAGGTGCCCTTGAGCAAGGCACCGAACCCCTAATTGCTCCCCGGGTGCTGGAGCAATGACTGCTGTGTGTGTATATGTATGTACTTGGATGGGTTAAACGCAGAGCACCAATTTCAAGTATGGGTCACCATACTTGACAATACGTCACGACTTTCACTTTTCACTTTTTTTCAAAATGGCCTACATTGCCTATTCTAAACATGTTTCAATTTCATTTCTGTTGATCATTTGTTTCAAATTTAATTTCTCATCTAACCACATTCATGTCACTTTTAACTTGAAAATGAGTTCAAGTGTTATGAGTTATCAGAACAAAAAATGCATGGTGATCACTTGCTGTCAAGCTCAGTGGCAATTTAGCACACCTAATAACTAAATAAACTATATTTTAATAAATTATATGAATTCATCCATCTGTTCTCCAAATATATTATAGTCAAACCAAAATTTATTCAGACACCTTCAACATTTCTCGCATTATCACAGTTTATTTGTTATAGTTTAGAAAATGGTAAGAAAATATGACTCAAGAGTTAAACTATGTCAGAACAAATTCCTAAATGATAACTTTGATAGAAAGGTATGTAACAAAACATGGTCAGGTCAAAGTGTCAAATCAAATTTTTGGTCCCAGATTTTTATCAATTTTACTGGTAGTCTACTGTATGAAGAATTTTTGGGTATAATATGTCACAGTTTACTTTCTATCCTCACTTATATAAATGAGCTATAGTGTCCTGCACCCACTAGTATAAAAATATCAAAATCTATATCTGGTGTCTGAATAATTTTTGAATTGATTGTATATTATATTATGCATGCTAAACAAAAACTGAAACACAAATCCACAGAGTTGCAACTGTTACTTGTGCCCCCTCAAAATAAAATGAGGTGCATGATGCCCCTGAACACTAATATTCACAGAGCATCTGGCGTAAACCTCAGCGAAGTCATAATTTGTGCAGTTGATATCAACATTATGAGAACAAACATTAACTGTAACTACAGAGCATAAACACACTTCAGCAATTGAATATAAATCAATGATCTAATAGAGTTTGTTTGGAATTATGTCCTCCGCAGACATGTAACGTATAATAATGAACTAGAACAATGGCAGGCGGCTTCCTTAAGAAGTATGTCGATAAGACAAAGGGCAAACAGAAATGGATCTAAGGGATACTTAACCCCCTGTCACTTCAAATCTGTCTATTATGGCTGGCACGCACCCCAAGGATGTACTGCATGATGGAGGCTATCAATCTCTATCTCATTATGCCCATCATCAGTGTTTGAGCGATGAACACGAAGGCCTTGTGTGTGATGGGAGGGAAAAGCCATTGTGTGCCTCGAAGCAACAGACGAAAACTTTTTATTCCGAAGTAACAAAGAACAGATTAACATGTACGACATGCAGGAGGTAACTGGAAGTTCACAGATGCTCCAGGTACAAACATAATATTGCCTGTACTTCTTTGCCATCATTATAGGCTATTTAAAGTCTGTTCCGAACAGTGTAGGCGCTTCATACAAGGCAACATAAGGATAACTGTTAAATTCACACAGTTGTGCAGCTGAGAGATGTCTAAAAATGTCATTTTGCCTTGAACCGGCTAAGGGCAGTTGCTTCGCAGCACCATTTGACACTTCTCAGATCAAATCCATGCACAAATTAAATACTAGTCTTTTCCCGTATGCCTATAATGCATTAAGCAACTGCAAGAGCTGAAGAGAAATACTGTGATTCACAGACTGGTAATGGTTTTATAGGAAAGGTAAGGAGAGAAGTAGACATGGTTTTAGAAATGAAATCTAGAGAGGAACCCTGAAGGTGTTTTGCAAGTTCCTCTTCCATCTATTTTAAAAAAAAAGCCCAAAATAACAACTAATGTTCTCCAGCATGATTTGAGATGATCCAAAGAACAAGAACATATGAAAGTCTATACAATCTGTACACATGGTGTCATAAAGCTAGTCACTTGATTACCCTAGTAAAAAAGTAATATATTTAAAATCCATTTATTTCATACTAAGTATAGTTCAAATCTATTAACATATTTACTGACATATCGATCGAGATTGATATAAAAATTATAATTCAACTTAATCTGGAGCATTACTTGTGCACAATGAATATTTCTTATTATTAAGCCTAAAATGTGTTTTAATGTCACTATTGATGAGGACTGTATGATTTTTGAATAATATCGGTCTTTAAAGTGGAAGTGAAGCAGTGAAGTTTACATTATTTAGTAAAGTGATTTCCACTTTGATTAAAAAATATATAACAAACATGATTAATGTAACCATTTTAAAGAAAAAAGGTTGTTTTGTTATAGCTTTTGGAGCAAGGGTGCCGCCATCTTGCATTACCACAGCGTGTGACGTCACGGGGTTGGTTCGCTCCAATGGCCAGTGAAGTAATATAAGCATTTCTTTACATTTTGAACACACACATGCTATTTTAACACACAAATAACTTGGTTTTCACCATCGTTTGGATGAATATTCAACATCAAACTGTCTATATGATAAGTTTTGATCGAGGTATTCCAAACATTGTTTTCATAATGCGAGACGCAACTTGATGTAAACAAACAACGCTTCATACAGTATCATTCATATTGCATTTTATTGTTATTCAGACCATTCAGACATATGCATTACATTGACTGGTCCACCAGTTGTATGTATCATATTTTATGTTCACCTGCAAATACAATTAGCTTTCCTGCTGTTAACAGGCCATAGTGTTTAATTAATCACCTCTCTGAACGATCGGGCCAGTGCTGCTTCCTCAGTAAAGTTTATCATTCTCATGTGTTTTAAGCCTTGTCAGTTTAAATATTAAAGTGTTTTAAGCCATTCAAGTATGAGACAGCACGAACATGGCCGTAGCCAGGCTTTGAAAATTAGTGAGGTCCGGGGGTGGGGGAGGTGTTAAAGAATTGTGCTATAATAACCCTACAAATACAACTCATTATGTACACTATAAACACTTTAAAAGAGACAGACATGTAGATGTTTGTGAAAGATGTTTTCTCTGTTTTGGAGGGATGATCATTTTTAAATCATATCCTATTGCATCAAAATTTGTTAATACTTTACTATAGTTAGGGGTGGATAATTTTATCAGCTGTTTATTATTCATGCAACAATACATATTACTGTTATAATTTGTATTAATAACCATATAGCTGATAACACTGTCTAATACTCTTATGAATATTTTTAGCATGATTTGTGAAAATTTAACTACTAGCCTATACTGAATGACATGGCATAGACTTCTTCATGGCTAGTGTTTGTGTAGTTCATTTAATTCTGTCAACTACTTGTTCTACAGATCTGTGTAGTAGCGTTAAATACTACTGTTTTTGACAGCGTTGATAACGTCTCTGAAAGATAATACCATGATTTTTTTAATTTATTTTTTTGTGTGTGTTTGCCTTACTTAATGTAAAAACCTGTCCATTGGCTTTTCTGATTACTGTCAGTTTAAGTGCCGGCGATCAGTGTTGCCAGATATTGCTATTAAAACAAACAAAAACTAAATAAAAATATATATATAAAAATAAACCAAAATTATTTAAAATCTTTTACAATTAAGATAAGATAAAGATATCGTTGCCCCTAAACTGCAACGTCCTACTTTATTAACTTTTTGAAGTGTCAAATTAAGTGAAAAAGACAAGTCCAAAAACGCTTATAATAGCTGGAGGCTGTGTTGCCAGATCCACTCACATCTCTCTTTAGACTCGTTCACTCCGCCAGCGTCTCGCAGCGATCATGTTCAGACCACGGACGCTAAACATTCTTGCAAACTGTCTAAACTGAATTATACATGTCATGCAGACATTCATATGAGGAGTTTAAAGGGATAGTTCACCCAAAGATGAAAATTCTGTCATAATTTACTCACCCTCAAGTAGTTCCAAACCTGTCTGAATTTCTTTGTTCTGCCGAACACAAAGGAAGATATTTTGAAGAAAGTTTATAACCAGGCTGTTTTGGGGCACCATTGACTTCCATAGTAGGAAAAAAAATACTATGGAAGTCAATGGTGCCCCATGAAATGCTCTGTTTTCCACATTCTTCAGAATATCTTCCTTTGTGTTCAGCAGAACAAAGACATGCATACAGGTTTAGAACTACCTGAGGGTGAGTAAATGATGACAGAATTTTCATTTTTGAGTGAACTATCCCTTTAACAGCAAATTAGTCATTCAGAGAACAAATTTTATTTTTGAACATGAAGAATCTACCGAGGTCCGGACCTCGGTGGCCTCATAGCTGGCTACGGGCCTGAGCACGAAATAGATTTCAATTCGGTACTTACACGCTGTGATAGTCATTTTCTGAAAGAGATTTAAATGCGGTACTTGCGCATTGTGATAGATCATTTCTGTTCGTGCCGGTGGCGCCGTACACACACAAAAGCCACAGCTCGGCTCGGATAACATGTGAGTACCAAATTGAGCTTACTTCTGCGCCTTCATCAGCAAATGCACACAAAAGCAAATCAGAATGACAGTCTTGAGGAGTATTCACGTAAACGAGTATTGTTCCGATCCGCACTTTACCACTAACCAGTAGGTTCACGACTTCTCCAACCCCTACTGCTCGTTCCCATCGCCATATCGACTCAAATGCATAGGCAATTGCACTTATTATGGACTCAACAGTGCTTTCAAGGTCATCTTCCTTCATTTCAAAACAAGCGTGTGTTCAAAATGTAAAGAAATGCTTATATTACTATACTGGCCATCGGAGCGAACCAACCCCGTGACGTCACATGTTGTGGTAATGCAAGATGGCGGCGCCCTTGCTCCAAAAGCTATAACAAAACAACCTTTTTTCTTTAAAATGGTTACATTAATCATGTTTGTTATATATTTTTTAATCAAAGTGGAAATCACTTTGCCTAAATATGTAAACTTAACTGACTGCTTCACTTCCACTTTCAATGAGATCTTTAAAGTACTGATCTATACTTTATTGGTTCACTGCCATTTAACATCAATACTGCCCCAATATATCTTTAGTTGGACTTCAGCACTACTGCAGCACAATTAAAAAGTGCATTAAGTACAAATAAGTTGTTATGTTTGCAGGCTTTAGTATACTAGTTAATCAAAGTGGAAATCACTTCACTAAATAATGTAAACTTAACTGACTGCTTCACTTCCACTTTAAATGTGAGATATTTAAAGTGTACCTGAAGTGTACTTGCAATGGTTCCACTTTGGCACAATCAAATATACTTCAGTATATCTTTAGTTGGACTTCAGCACTACTGCAGCACAATTAAAGTGCATTAAGTACAAAATAAGTTGTTATAATTTAGCAGACTTTAAGTATACTAGTTTAGTATCAGTGTGTTTGTGTGTGTGTTCACTTCTCACTGCTGTGTGTGTGCACTTGGGTTAAATGCAGAGCACAAATTCTGATTATGGGTCACCATACTTGGCCACACGTCCTTTCCTATACTAAAATATTGCAAACTTTTTTTTACATTGTAGCATTCCTTTTTTTTTTTACATATTTAAATTAAATATTTCTGGGATTCTAAATTTCATTAAACCTGGAAATAAACAAAGTGTTAGGATTTTGACAAAACAAAAGTAGGGTCTCATTGAGTGCATTCTGAAACTCATTATATGGTAGACATTTTCTAGGAGCAGTTTTTGTCTTGTTTTACAATGAGGCGAGTGTTACATACTGTACATTATAGGATTTTGTATTAGTATCAAGACATTCGTCTCCACATTTTATACTTGAGCAATAAGGAGACACTTAGTTTTCTGTTCTGTGTTCTGTTGTGATCTTCTAGGCTAACTATTTACAGCATGACCAATGGAAAAAAAAAAAAAAAACTTGAGTTAAGTAATGATTTAGATGGATTTTAGCTTGTACTGTTCCTGGATCAGCACCACAGCGAGGACATAAATCGAAGTTTGTGTGACTAACAGCAACACCAAGAAGTAATATACTACAATAAAAAGTAACCAGCTCAATTTTTGGAGTCCTGCTATAAATGTAAAGCACAACATATTGATATCCAATATACCATCTGCTGTTCAACTTTAGTTGAAAAGTAGTTCTTGGACCGCTTTCTTTAACAGCTTAAATGCCATATGCAGTAAAACGACACAAAACATTTAAAAAGACAGTTTTATCCTTCACAGACAGTGATTGCCTTAAATCCAGAGTTTTCCCCCAGGAGTCCCCGAAGGCACTCCAGGAAGTCCATGGAGAATATACCTAAAAAATTTATTTCTAACTATGAACTTATTTCTAGCTGTCAAACTAATGATTTGTTAAGCATTACATAATGCGGTAATGTTAAAGTTTTAATTAAAGTTAATATAAAGTGACACTGCGAAAATCTTTCTTTTATTTATTTTAAGAAAATATTATATTTATTAGGCAACTCCTTGCATTTCATAAGCTTTTGTAAGAAACTCGACTAATGTGACATTATGATACACACGCTGACCTCAGTAAGACCTCCTCAGAGTCATATTCATTAGAACAGAACATCTAGACCAATCTGCCTACCCATATGGTGTAGCTTAGAAGCTGCATTCATCTTTTTCAATGCTTCAGATAAACCCACATGACTGCCGCTAACCTTAAAGCATTCCGGGCTTAATTGCCTCCATTGTGAATGATTTTGTGGTGGGTGTATACAGAAAACAATATTTTCAAGGCAACAGTCCAAAAATTTATATTTTGATGATAGACATTACTGAGCCGGAGAGCGCACAACATGGCAATCACATGATAAAATGACAAAAAAGGGTGTGTGTGGAACATGCCGGTTATTTTTACAGGCCAAAAAGAAACATCCTTATCGGTGTTTTTCAACCATTTCTCTCTCTCAAAGGCAAAGGTACACATTTGCATGTCAATCACTGTAGAGGCTGACATTAGAGACAACATGAGAGAAGTGGTGAAAAAATATCACAGAGGCGCAAATGTAATCATTTCCTTTATGATTCCCAGCTTATTGCCGTTGCTTTATGAGAAAAAGAAATCCCAGAGCAGTTCTGAGACTCGCCCGTCTCAATAACAATGAAGCTTAGCTACCAAAAAGTAGTGCTATTCAAACATAATAAATGATACGTATTCCTTTTAATTATAAGCAGAAGAAAGAAGCACAAAGTACACAGTCACTTTCGAGGAATGTTTGAATTTCTCAAATCAAATCAATACACCAATGCACACAATATTTCCTTACTTTAATAAAAATAGAAGGCAAAATGACTCAACGGACACATTTCTTTCTGTGCAAAGAAACCACAAATGCCAAAGGGTGGCAAGCATTAAAGGATTAGTTGAAAAAGTTGAAATTCATTTACTCAAGTCATTTACTCAACCTCATGTCTATTTAAACCTATATGACTTTTTTTCACTCAAATTTTATTTTAAGGTCCAATTCTCTCGCTATTAACAAGCCATTAACTATGAATTTTGCCTCAATAAACTCCTAATTTGCTGCTTATTAATAGTTAGTAAGGTAGTTGTTAATTTAGGAACTGGGTAGGATTAGGGATGTAGAATATATTCATGCAGAATATGTGTGCTTTATAAGTACTAATAAACAGCCAATATGTTAATAATAGGCATGCTAATAAGCAACTAGTTAATAGTGAGAATTGGTCCCTATACTAAAGTGTTACCTTTTATTCTTCTGTGGAACACAAAAGGAGATATTTTGAATAATGTACTGGTCAATCTTTTTCAAATTAGAATGAATGGAGACTGTAGTTTCAAGATTAAAAAATGGCCATAAAAAAGCACCATAAAAAGTGGTCCACACAACTCATGCACCATATTCCAAGACTTCTAAAGACATACAACAACTTCTGTGAGACAAAAAGACTGAAATTTAAGTCATTATTCATTGATGATCTTCCTCTCCATGTGAGCTGTTAACAGCTGTGACTTTGTGGTCTGTGAACTGGATCAACTGATTCATTGAATAGATCTGACTCAAAAGAACAATTCTTTATGAATCAGACTTCACTACTTCTCTCCAGAACTTTAAAGAGAGCTAGGGAAGTTTAAAAAAATTAAGCTTTGATCTGTTCCTCACACAAATACAGCTTCAAACGGAGTCGTATTATGAAGAACTTTTATGATATCGTGGGGGTAGCAGTAGATTGTAAGAAAGGGATGACACAAGTGAAAAATAAATATACTAAAATGTATTTGAAATACATTTTTGTCATGCTTTGTATACTACAAATGCATTTACATATTTATGTACTTAATAAAAATACCCTGCAATTGTACTTTTGGTATACTAAACCAGTATACTTAAAGTCTGCTAAATTGGAACTAATTTTATACTTATTGCACTTTAATTGTGCGGAAGAAGTTCTGAAGTCCAACTAAAGGTATACTGAAGTACTGTATATTTGATTGTGCTAAAGTGGAACTATTGCAAGTATACTTCAGGTAGACTTTAAATATCTTGCATTTAAAGACGGATATTATTCAAACATCATACGATCTTCATCAGTAGTGACATTAAAACACATTTTAGGATTAATATTAAACGTTACTCAAGGTCTGCACTCTAAAAATCTCTTTATTTAGGCAGGAGATAAAAAACAAATGACAAACGTTTCAGCTTGCTGCCTTCATCAGTGTGACTGTGTGAGTGTGACTGTTTGATTTAAGAAATAGGTCTTTGCACCTACAAAAGCTGGGAGAGCGTGGTGAGTGCTGAGATTGGAGGCTTAATATTAAGAAATAGTACTCCAAATAAATTTTTATTATAATTTTTATTATAATCAGTAAGTCTCAAGCGATATATCAGTAAATATGTGACCCTGGACCACAAAACCAGTCTTATGTTGCACAGGTATATTTGTAGCAATAGTCAAAAATACATTGTATGGGTCAAAATTATCGATTTTTCTTTTATGCCAAAAATCATTAGGATATTAAGTAAAGATCATGTTCGATGAAGATATTTTATATTATAAATCTCAATTTTGGAAAAATTGACACTTATAACTAGTTTTGTGGTCCAGGGTCACATATGTTAATAGATTTGAACTATACTTAGTATGAAAATAAATGTATTTTAAATATATGTTTAGAGAAGTCCTGCATATGCTGCCAGAGAGATCTGTCATTTAAATGGAAGATCGAGTTATGAGATATAAATAAATAAATAAATAAAATTAAAGACGCATGGATCAATAGTTCACAGTAATAACATGTATTAATAAAATAGATTGGGTGAATTTCCATTTAATTTCTCCTTAAAATTCTCCTTATGTGTTCAATTGATGAAAAAGTCATATTGTACATTTTGAAACATTTTGAACATGGACGTGAGAAAATAACAGAACTCTCATTTTTTGGTAACTCTGAACCACTTTTCTCATTTATTGGTGATCTCTTTAAGGTTAAACACAGACATCATGTCTGGATGGAATAATGAATGTGCCATTTAACAAAGAGGGTAGACGTGTGTGTGTGTGTGTGTGTGTGTGTGTGTGTGTGTTCAAAAGGAATGACAGAGTGAAGGACACAGAACAGACGGGGTGATGGAGAGCAAGACAGAATACAAGACATGCAGGAAGACAGAAAAAAGAGACATTGAAACAGGGAGCATTACACAGACAGGCCGGTTAGATATCAAGGGAAATGAGGACAGGGGTTATGTGTTTCCCTTGAGAGTAAAAAAAGAGTTTTAACTTCACAGAGTGAACTCCAATGGAGGAGAACACTCATTTTTTTAATGCAGAGACTAATTAGTTTATCAGCACAGGGTGTCAGCAAGCACGTGGCAGACAGTTTTATTCAAATAAAGAAAGTGAGCACACACAAAAAAGGTAAAAGAACCTCTAGAAAGAGACTGACCAATGCCAACGAAGACCACTTGGAAGCCCTCTTCCTTCAGTGAGGTCAGAGTCATCCCGTTCTGCCCAAGTCCCTTCTCAAGAACAACCTGTCGAGAAAAACAAAAAACAAAAAAACATCCACACTGCATCCGTCTCAGCTGCCTCCATCTGTCTGTATTATTCACATAAAGAGGATGTTAGCATCAATTATTCTACGCTGCTGTGAATTCCAGGACATAATTACATCAATCATCCCGCAACCTTTGTGACGGCAGTATACAGACGAGTATAGTTATGATACATTCTGTGGTCACATGTGCCGCTATGTGTTGCGGTACAAATGACAAATAGGCCCATGGTTCACAAGCGGTAGGTCACAGGTCTATTCTTAAAGGGTCGCGGGCCGCAGGGGAAAATAACGCCAAATGCAAATAATAAAGCGCAGCTAACAATATAAATCAGATTGTACAGTATTGTGCAGCAATTCATCTGTCACCTAGTAGAAGCCAGTTAAATTAGACAGATGCCAACACTGACAGCTTACATGAAATTAATCAAAAAAACTAACCTATGCAAGGTAAAGAAAAAGGAATGGACTGATGCTGACATTTTGACAGATACTCATACGTTGATCATTTCCTCTGCCAGTATTTAAAAATAAAAAAGTACTAAAAAACAAAATTAGTTGTTTTGAATGCTACATGTGAATTTCTGCATCACAACATTATAATGTACAGTATGAAACTGGCTAAAGATTACATCTAACTGTGTTATGAAATTATTAGTGTTTTAAAGAATGTAAGAACAGAGGAAATTAGCAGCACAATTAAATATTCAATAACAGCAGATATAAACTACCGTTCAAAGGTTTGGAGTCGGTATGATTTTTTAAAATATATTTTTGAAAGAAGTTCACCAAGGCTACATTTATTCGAACAGTAATGCAGTATAAAAAGTAACACTGTGAAATATAAAAATTTAAATTATTTTTTTCTATTTAAATACATTTAATTTTTTTTTTTTATTACTCTGATGGCAAAGCTGAATTTTCAGGAGCCACTGCTCCAGTCTCCAATGTCACATGATTTTTCAGAAATTATTCTGATTTGGTGCTTTATAAATATTTCTAATTATTATCAATAATAAAAATAGTTATCCTGCTTAATATTTTTGCAGAAATATCTGTGCAACATTTTTTTCATGATTCATTGATAGAAAAACCAACAGGAACACCAATAGAAAGACTAATAGAAAGATCAACAGAACAGTTTATTTGAAATAATATTTTTTAACATTATAAATTTCTTTACAGTTACTTTTGATCAATACTCAAACTTATGAATAGTAGTGTACCTAATAGCAACATATATCATAAATTAAAAAGAAAATGATCTGTCATGCATCCCTAAATCAAACACATAATAATTTAGTATACTGTTAAGTGTATACAATTAATGATAATATTAGTACATTTCAGTGCTCGATTGTAAAGATGACTTTTGTAAGCCTGAATGTAGTTTTAAGTCTGTTTAGGACCAAGGGAACTTAGAAATGTATTTTTTGGATAAAAAAAAAATACTATTTGAGCAAGACTATGTGTTCTTGCTCAGAGAAAATTGTTGAATCCTCATCAGCACTAATTTTCTCAATAAAAATAACTGGAAATGGAATTTCTTTGCTGAAAATGAATAAAGAGTTAATGTAAAGTTCATCTCATGGGAGTCAGTGTCCCCCTTACCTAACCTTAACCAACCTCCATCGAGTTTGAGAAACCCTTTCCCTCACCTCCTCTCTCTCCAGCTCTCTCAAGACTAAAATCAAATTAATCATGGTCAGGTGATCTGGATGAGGACTATCGATTGCCATTTCTCACCATCACAGCTCTCAGGCAATGGACAGATGGATGTCTTTGCCACTTGCCTCACTAATGTGGCTTTTAATTGTGTTTTGTTAGCTAGCTTTTTTCCCTGCACGGTTATTAATGTCAGTGACATTTGGCTGTTGATGGCTTGGAAGGATCTGACATCCCCCCCATCTCTCTTTCGCTGGTACCTTTATACCAAGATCCTTCATCAGCTCAATCTCAAACTGCACCATCTCATAGGGCAAACGGAACTGAGGAATTTCAGCAGTGCTGCAAACAAAGAGGGGGAGACACACAAACACAACTTTTAATATTTGTAACTGTTTCTTTGTAGCATTTATATTGATTAGTCATGATCAGGATGCCCTGATCGATCAGTCTGCTGAGCTCTGTTCAACTCATGCTTGTGCCACCTCTCATTGAAAATGAATGACGTCCAGTTGCTTTGACGTTGTACAAATCGATGTCTGCGTGAACAACCCCATGACGCATGTGAAAGTTATAGTGCATATGACAAGATCTGCGACATCTCATTCTCCATCGGGTGCGAGTAAAATAATAATAACGGGAATTACCTGAAGATGGTATATAATTTATACTTCTTCAGTAAATAACTTTTGGGGCAAACGGCACCTGTTCAAACCACAGATGTGATCTTTCTGCACTCCAGCATGTGGTCCACTCATTAAAGATCCAGGAGGAACAAATAACTACTATTACCAACACAATAAATAAATAAATAAACAAACAAACAAACAAATAAACAAATAAATGCCATCAAATGATTAATCGTGATTAATCACATCCAAAACAAACGTTTTTGTTTACATGTGTGTGTACTGTGTATAATTATTATTTATATATAAATACACACACATACAGTATATGTTTTGAAAATATTTACATGTATTTACATGTCTATATTTATGTTCATATAGTTTATAATATATATAAATATATTTCATATATAAACATAATATTCTGTCTTAAATATATACATGCATGTGTGTATATTTATATTATACATAATAAATATACACAATACACACACATATTATGTAAACAAAAACTTTTATTTTGGATGCAATTAATCGCGATTAAATAAATAACACACAATAAATAAATAAATAAATAAATACATATGTAATGGAATCAGTCGAACACACAGGTAAGTAAAACGTTAGGTGTTTATTTTAAGGTGCACAGTCAACAAACTCTCGTGATGGAATCAAACCAGGTGAGTCGCACACTTAGTGAATAGTTCTGTGATGTGATCCGTGACAGTGACAATCTTTTCCCTCTTGTTCCAGGGTACTGGGGAATGGCGAGCCAGGATGATGGAAAGCCTCAACTGCCGGAGCGGATCTGAAAGAGGGGAGAGGATACGGAGGAGATATGGAGAAGGTAAAGTAGAAGGTAAGTAGTTTAGGTTCCCTGATACTTGGTTTGTCTGGCACAGTGTGAGTCCATGTAGCTAGTACGGGATCGGACACTGAAGTGAGGAGAGGTGAGGGTGTTTTATGAGGCAGGTGATTGTGGGGCTGACGAGGTGCAGGTGCCGATAGTTAATATGCTGGAGATGTGGGCAGGTAATTGGCTGGGTAAGAGGCCTGGTCCTCCTGTGGTGGTACCCCCCCTCCCCACGGGCCGCTCCTGGGAGGCCCGACCCGGCAGTCGTCAGTGGTCTGCCTCGGCCTCCCGAGGTGCAGGACAGTCAGGAGTGGTGTTGTGGAAGTCTGCCAGCAGATTGGGATCTGGGACATCATCCCTGCGGATCCAAAGACCTCTCCTCTGGGCCCATGCCCTCCCCAGTCCACCAGGTACTCCAGCTTACCACCCGGCGCGGGAGTCCAGATGTCTAGAACCTTGTGGGTAAATCTCGTCGTCACGATGAGTGGGAGAGGGCCTCCTCTTCAGGACAGGCTCTGCAGAGACAGAAGGAGAATAAGGTTTTAATAAGGAGACATGGAAAGTGAGGTGAATCTTGTATTGTAGTGGAAGTTGGGTTGAAGGTGACCGGGTTGACCTGTTCCAGTATGGTAAAGGGACCATGAATCTAGGGGACTCAACTTGCGGCAGGAGCAAGAAGGCATGATGATGTGTGTAGACAACTGAAACCTTTGACCTGGTTGATATGATGGAGTTGGAGAACGGCGGGCATCAGGCGGCGATCTTTGCCGAGCGCACAGCTCGTGCAAGTGGTGGTCGCAGAGTCCCAGACCCTCTCGCTCTCCTGGAACCAGTGATCAATGGCAGGAACATCCGAGGTTCTCCTGACCACGAGACAGGAGGCTGGAAACCAGTACGCACTGGAAGGGAGTGAGTCAGTGGAGGCTTGCCGGAGGGAATTCTGGGCGTACTCGGCCCAGCCTAGGAACTGGTTCCAGGAGTTCTGGCGACTATGGCAGAAGGATTACGTGAAATCGTCACCTATCTCCTGGATCTTTTAGCCTCAGTTTGCCGTTGGATTGCAGATGGTATCCAGAGTGAATGATGGTCACACTTAGGAGGAAGAAGGCTTTCCAGATCTGGGGAGATGAACTGTGGTCCACGGTCAGACACAATGTCCTCAGGTCGGCCGTAGTATCTGAATACATGATTGAAGAGTAATTCTGCAGTTTGCATGGCAGTAGGTAAACCAGGTAAAGGGAATGAGACGGGTGAATTTTGAAAAGCGATCTATGATAACCAGGATACAGGTATTATTGTCAGATGCAGGCAAGTCGGTGATGAAATCTACTCCTAAGTGTGACCAGGGACGATTAGGAATAGGTAAGGGATTTAACTTGCCAGCCGGGAGATGACGGGTACTCTTAGCTCTGGCGCAATCGGGGCAACCTTTGACGAACCTCCTCACATCCCTAGCCATGTTGGGCCACAGACGGTCCTTCAGCGAGAGGTTCGTTGGCCTAGGTGACCAGTACCAAGAGAAGTGTGAGACGAATGAATGAGGGGAGTGCGCTGTGTCCGTGGTACATGCTGGTGATCTGGAGGGCAGCCGGCGGATTAACTGGAGGGTGTCGGAAGGGACAACTGGTAGCGGCGTCCAGAGATGGGATTAACAAGATTTGGAAGAATTTGGCAGGGCTCCTCGATGGATTCATCGGGAGAATGGAGTCTTGATAAGACGCACGCTTTGAGGTTTCTAGTACTGGATCGGTAAGTTATCTGAAAGTCAAATCTGGTGAAGAATAAGGCCCAACGCGCTTGGCGTGGATTAAGGCGTTTCCTTCCCGGAGATATTGAAGGTTTTGTGGTCGGTGAGAACAGTAAAGGTTGAGAGGCTCCCTCCAGCAGTGTCTCCACTCCTCCAGGGCCAGCTTGATGGCCGAGTAGCTCACGATTTCCGATGTCCCATAATTCTGCTCCGCGGGCAGGTTTTTTGGAGAAGAAGGCACATGGATGGGTAGTCGGAGGCCCTGCTGCTGGGATAGTACATTTTCTCCTGTGGTGGAGGCATCTACCTCTACAATAAATGGCAAATTAGGGTCAGGAAGTGCAGTGCTGTAAGAAAGGTTTCCTTCAAGAGATTAAACTTGTTAGTGGCTGGGACATTCCATGGGAGGGTCTTCTTACGCCGCGTAGGAGGTCGGTGAGAGGTGTGTGATGGTACTATAGTTGGCTATGTTGATAGAAGTTGAAGTCAAGGAACTTTTGAAGTTCCTTCAGGGTAGTGGGGGCCAGGGCCAGGCGTGATGGCTTCCACCTTCCTCTTGTCCATGCGGATACCCTCGGGACTGATGATATAGCCAAGGAAATGGATTGTGGATTGATGGAACAGACATTTTTCTGCTTTGAGAAACAGTTGATAGTCTCTGAGACGTTGGAGGACCTCCGCAACGTGGTGGCGATGTTCGGCCAGGCCCCGGGAATATATGAGTATGTCATCTATATAAACTAAGACGAATCTTTGCAGGAAATCCCGGAGCACCTCGTGCATGAAGCTTTGAAAGACAGAGGGGGCGTTGACGAGACCATAGGGCATAACCCTGTATTCATAGTGGCCAGTAGGGGTGATAAAGGCTGTCTTCCACTCGTCCCCCTCTCTTATCCGGACGAGGTTATATGCGCTGCGGAGGTCCAATTTGGTGAAGATAGTAGCCTCACGGAGTTGTTCTAGGGCGGCTGGGACAAGAGGAAGGGGATAGCGATATTTAATGGTGATTTGGTTGAGTTTGCGATAGTCTATACATGGACGTAGGCCACCGTCTTTCTTGGCGACGAAGAAAAAGCTGGATGCAGCAGGGGAGGTTGATGGTACGATATATCCTTGGTCTAGAGCCTCAGTAATGTACTCCTCCATGGCCTTCTGCTCCGGGAGAGAGAGGGGATAAATCTTACCCCGTGGTACTGGTTCACCCGGAACTAGGTCAATGGCACAGTCCCATGGCCGGTGAGGTGGTAAGCGAGTGGCGCGCTTAGGACAGAAGACGTCGCTGAATGACTCATAGTCCTGGGGTATGTCCACTGATTGCCTCTCCACGGGACTCTCGATACTCGTGGCCGTTACTGGAAGACAGTGAGGGTGAGAGAGGATAGGTTGAGGAAGCTGTGGGAAGCAATCAGGAAAACATTCAGTACCCCACTTCAGGACATCTCCGGAGGTCCAGGATAGAGTGGGGTTGTGTTTCACCAGCCAGGGTCGACCGAGTATGATGTCTACAGTGGAATTTTCTAGCAGGAAGAGGTTAATGGATTCTTGATGTAATAAACCCATGCAGTGACAGGGCCTACATAAAATCTAATTAGGTGACAGGTGAGTGGCGTACCAGTTATGGCTTTGATTTGGTAAGAATTCGGTTGACTGGCCTCGAGGTTGAGATGACGGCTGAAGCTTCCGGAGGATGAAGTTCACGGGGCCGGTCAGAGAGGACTGTGACAGGTATAAGGTTGTTATTGCAGATTAAATTATTTCAAGTATTGAGGATCCATTTTTCCCTATTATGGGCTTGATGCCCTCTTGAAGTCTAGTAGGCCGAAGGTGCAGGATGGCAGATTGTGCTCCGATGATCCACAATATAGACACAGACTTCGATTGATACGTCGAGTACGTTCGGCTGGTGATAAGTGGTAGGAGTCGGTCTGCATGGGTTCAGGTCGAGCCTCTGGCTGGTGGGGGGGAGGAGTGACAACGGTTGAAACAGTTTCCGGAGGTACAGCCTTTAGGCGGTTAGCACATCGGATGGCTAGTTGGATAAACTTCTCCAATCCAAAAGTGTCATCATAAGCCGCCAGCTGAGACTTGAGTCGGGGATTCAAACCCTGGCGAAAGGCGGTGATGAGAGAGGGCTCGTTCCACCCGCTCGCGGCTGCGAGGGTACGAAATTTCAGGGCGTACTGATGCATATCCATGGTACCCTGTCGAATTTTGAATAACTGCTCACCCACCGATGAATCGCCAGGAGAACTGCCAAACACCTCCTTAAAATGGGCGATGAACTGCGGGTAGGATTGGCAAGCAGGTCCTGCCTGGTTCAGAATCGATTCTCCCCACTTCAAGGCTGGCCCCGTAAAGAGTTAATAATGAAAGCGATCCTGGAGAAGTCGGTGAGAACAACTGAGGGTGCAAATCAATGGTAAAGGGTACATTGCAATATGAAACCGTTGCACTCCTCCGGGTCACCACTATAGGGCGCTGGTCGGGCCATGGGACTGGCAAACATGATCGGAGAAGAAGAGTTCGTTGACTGTGTGACAGATGGTGGTGCAGCGACCGGTCGGGGAGGTGAAGGCGGGTGAACCAGAATCCGTTTCAGTGTGTCGACCAGTTCTTGAAATGGATCGTTTGCCTCATCCTAAATCCTGTCTTGGTCCGATCTTCTGTAATGGAATCAGTCAGACACACAGGTAAGTAAAACGTTAGGTGTTTATTTTAAAATTGCTGATCAACAAACTCTCGTGATGGAATCAAAACCAGGTGAGTCGCACACTTCGTGAATAGTTCTGTGATGTGATCAATGACAGTGACAATCTTTTCCCTCTTGTTCCAGGGTACTGTAGGAAATGGCGAGCCAGGATGATGAAGCCTCAACTGCCGAGAACGGATCTGAAAGAGGAGAGGATACGGAGGGAGATATGGAGAAAGGTAAGTAGAGTAAGTAGTTTAAGGTTCTGATACTTACCGGTTGTCCTTTGATGTGAGTCCATGTAGCTGGTACGAGATCGGACACTGAAGTGAGGAGGTAGGGTGTTTATGAGGCCAGGTGATTGTGGGGCTGGCCAGTGGAGTGCAGATGATTAATATGCTGGAGATGTGGAGCGAGGTAATTGGCTGGGTGAGGAGCCTGGTCCTCCTGTGACACCTTGATACTAAAGGTATTGCCCTAATGGAATCCAAATTTTGTGCAATTGTCACTGTACCAGTTTTTTTTTAATTGGCCTTTGGATTTGGCATTTGGGTCCATGCACACAGCCATTTTGTGCCATCAGCCCATTTCACAGCGCTATTTTTCATCCATCACAGAGCATGCTTTAAAGAGGACAAAAGATCCTTATGCTAGAGGTACTGCTCTAACAAAATCTAAATTTTGAGCACTTCTGAATTTTCCAATTTTTTTCTAGTTGGCCTTTGAACTTGTCATACAGGACAATGCAAACAGCCATATTGCGGCATCAGCACAATTCACAGTGCTGTTTCTCAGCAAACATAGATGACACTTTAAAACGGACATAAGATCTTCATAATAGACATACTGCTTTAACAAACCCCCGTTTTTAGTACTTTCCCATTTTCCACTTTTTTTTTAATTGGCTTTTGAACTTGGCATGTGGGACAATGTACACTCTTCCATATTGCACCATGAGCCCATTTTGCAGCTCTGTTTCTCGGGCACCACACATGATTTGTTTCGGTGGACAAAAGGCTTCCGTAATAGATGTACTGCTCTAACAGAATTCAAATTGAGAGCACTTTTTATTAAACCAATTTTTATAAATTGGCTATTGAACTTGGAGGGGGGGGGGGGGGCAACTTACACTGCGTCACCAGCCCTATTGTCCAGTGATGTCTCGGCCGGCACAGATGTTAAGTATAAATAGAAAATAGTCTATAACACAACAGAAATAACACTGTTAAAAACAATTTATGGAGAACTTTTAACGAATGTGTTAATTTTTTACAATCAGTGTTTCCCCTAATGGGGATGCACTGTTCCTGGAGATACTGCAATACCAAGTCGATGCGTGGAGTGAATGGAGCAAACCCCTATTCCATCTCCCTACTCCAAAAATCAATTTAATATATGGTTCCCAAGTGGGGGACATATCAGATATTAAACTGATAAGAACAGATTTTTTTTTTTTTTTTTTTTTTTTTATTAAACCAAAATACTCATACAATATTAAATTCAAACACAAAAATCATACCCTTCAAAGACGAAAGGTAACATACTTCAATCAACAAATCATAACAAACACAAACTTTTTAACTCAAAGGGCTTTTTTCCCAAAACTATGTCCCCCTCCACTTCCCTTCACTCTCCTTGCAACTACATCAGTCCATTCTTGAGAATCTTCTTCTTCATCCTCCATACACTCTCCCCACTCCCAATTGTCCACCTTTTCATCTTGAAAATCTATTAAGTCCTCTAAAGAAACCGGAGTCTTTGCAGCTTCGAGCTTAGTACATTTCTGCTCTCTCCCCTCTTCTCCACCATCATCGTCTTCCACTGCTCGCCGACGCCCTCTTCCTCCGGATATCTCCATCTTGCCGCCTCCACCCTCGCTCTGACCGACAGTAATGATGTCAAGCGCATCCAACTGAGACTATGTGAACTTTGATGGATCATTGGATTGTGGAATGTCCTGATCACCGCTCTGAATTGGCTCATCTGCAGCACCTGAAACGACTTCAATCAACTGTTCCTCAGCCACTGGAGATTTCTCCCTTTGATGCTGGCTCTCACCATTCCCTTCAGCTGTCCGCTCCTCTTTATCCACACTGGCTTCATCAGCATGTTCAGTCCGTGTTGCTGATGAGCTGGACCTCTCACCAACAAGAGCTTCCACATCAGCAAGCAACGCTTCACCTTCCTTAAATAAGCTGGCATAACTTTTCTTCCTGCCTGGACATCCCCGATATAGATGCTCATCACTTCCACACAGACTGCAACACTTAGGAGCCGTGCATGCTGCTGCCACATGGTCAGACTCACCACAAAATCTGCACCTCTCCTCTTTGCATTCCGCCTTCACGTGGCCTTGTCCTCCACACCTCCTGCAATATAAAGGCTGTCCAGGGTAGTACAAGAAACCTCTATTTAGTCCAATGCAAAAACTGCCTGGAGGATATAACACATTGCCTGGTACAGTGGAGTCCAGCTTCAATTTCACCATGTACCTCCTTTTCCCATTCCAAATTCCAAATCGGTCTTTTAAGTGCTCTCCTCCTCTCACAGCTTCACAATACTGGGCAATGAAGGTCAGGACGTCCCCATCCTCCACAAAGGGATTATAGACATGGATGGTGAGAGGGAGAAAGTCCTGAGTGAACCCTGGCTGGAGTTGCAGGCCTTCAAGCAGCTCATGACCCTCTTTCTTCTTCCAAGCTTCAAAAAAACCAATGCAATCTTTCAGGGAACAAAAGGTCAAATCCAAAAATCCAGATGCAACAAAATCCTGCAAACAAAAAATCTCAGCAGGCTGAATCTTGAAAACTCCTTGAAGAATCTCCATTACAAAAAATTCTCTGCAAAAACGTTGTTTCACAAAATCTTCAGCATCATTCTTCAATTCCACACGAACACTATTCTTCATCCGGACCATCTTGGCCGACGCTTTCACATTCTCTCTCCTTGCCTCCATTTTTTTTTTATTAACCAAAATCATACTTTACAACACATTCACTTTACATCAAATTCACAGTACAACGATACAACATAGTTCTTCTTTTAGCATTCCATCATACCGTTCTCTGACTCTTCAAAATTCAAAAATGCATCAAGTTTCAAAATCAAAAACCAACATTGTACAGAAACCAAGACAAAAACAGTCACTCCCTCTACCCCACCCCAACCTTCTGCAGCCCCCTCCACAACCTTCTGGTTACCTCCTCCCTGAAACACATTTTAAACCCTTTAACCTCCACAGACATTTTCCCCAGCAATTGTAAAAATAATCTTTCAGGTTCCAAACGAGGAATCTGTTTCCTCAAACACATTGTTCTCCACTCCCATAGAACATGCTTCCCCTCTGAAATCGGACCCCATATTACTCTCCTTCGTTCTGCTTCAAAAACTTCTAAACCCAGCCCGTACAATACTAAGTCCCTTGTAATAATTGGCCCCTTCCATGCCTCCCACCACAGCATGACTGACCTCCAGAGCGCTGTGGCTCCCGGACACAACCATAAGGCATGCTCTGTTGTCTCCTCCTTGCCACAACCTGTCGGGCACATTGGAGACCTGCCAGAGCCATGCCTATACAACCTCTCTCTCACTGGTAACCGACCTAGGGCAGCTAACCAGTTGAGATCTTTGCAAAAGCCTGTTAAATATGATGGCTGCAACCTTATCCAACTCACTTCATATGGCGTTACCACTTTTTCTACCCCTTCCACTAGCTCCTCACTCAGTTTATGATACAGTTTTCTTTGCTCTAAAATCAGGGACTGCTCTAAACACCAAGGCTTCTGCGCAATAAAGTCAGCCACCCTGCGATAATGCTCTGGCCTATTTGCCGACCAGGGCCTTGTTCCCCTCCAATTACCCAAAGACCGCAAAGGAAAAGCCAGCCAAAACTGGGCT
>JAFVLL020044506.1:0-17137 GCA_021397915.2 Tor tambroides | reverse complement strand
TGGGGCAAGTAATCAAGACTTATGGTCAGGGAGATGGCCATCACATGTAAACCTGTGATAGAAAATCACAAGCTACATGTCTCTCTTGGGCGGGTGATGTTGTTGGACATCATATCTGGCACTGAGGTTAATGGAGTTCAAAACCTCTCCATATTGTGCCAGCTCTTGTAGTTGCGCTCTGCCCTAATTAACGTCTCTATTTGTGGCTTTTTTGTTGTTTTATTTTATGCAAAAGTCATTAGCGGCATAACTGACTGGGCTTTAGATGTACATGTGTGCTCAGTGTAACTACCTTCCCTGAACAGTCTTTCTGTTTGCCTGCTTGTTTGTCTCTAAATGTGTGCTGGTCTGTTTGTTAGTGTGTGAGAGAGTGAGAACGAGAAAGAAAGGAAGAGAGAGAAGACATTTTAGGAGATGCTGTTAATAGCTTTCTTAATTAGGCTCTCCATTCAGTGTGTGGGTGGGTGCGTGCCGGAGACAGCGAGCGGCAGCAGCGCAAGACATCTGACATAGTCCTACTGATCATTAAGTATGTGACAGCGTGCACCTTGTCATCATGACTAATAAACTGACTAAACTACCATTTCTGAAGCAGACAGCAACAAGCACCATGAAGAGTTTCCATATTTAGTTGGCAGCATAAGCAGGTCCTGCGTTAATAAAAACAGCAGAGCTGCTTATAATTTTAAAACGGGTGAATTAGCATGTCACTGCATCGTAATTAAAGCAAAGACAGGGGGAGGGGAGGTAAACAAACACTAATCTTAATTTGATATTTTCACAAAACTTAATAACAACAACAACAACAACTATACACAGTATTATACAGCAAAGCTAGCAAAAATTTGTGGATTTATAAAAATCTAAGGACGTTAACCTCTAGTGAAAATGCATAACTGAAGATGCAGATACTGAGGTATTAATAATCTGTCTCTAAGGGTTGAGATCATAACATGAGATGGTTGCGTTTACTTCCGCACATCTAACTTATTTGTCCAATAAAAATATTAATAATAATAGCCAGCATGAATCAGCACTGTTGCTTTGAGTATACTCAATAATTTCAATTTTGTATATTTCATATCCATCATATATACCAACATAGTGCCTCTATCTACATATGTGCAAAACTCAAATAAAAACGTATACAGACAATCCCTGCAGTTTCAAGCTAAAAATGCTCACTAGTGGCAGTAGAACACCAACATTTCTTCTGCATTTTCACACAAATTATGATTATGAGGCAGATTATCAAAGAATTGTAGAGCCAAACAAAAATGGCATGGCTGCTTCAGTGAATATTTACCTTGCGTTTGCTTTTGTTAACACTATCGGTTAGGTTTAGTGTAGGTGGTACGTTACGTTCAAACGTGATAGAGCATTAACATTTTAGCGCCACTCACCAGACCATTTTCTGCCACAATACCTACAACCAAAGTAACAGAACCAGTCATACAGAAGTCACTTTTAAACCAAGCAGCTTTCTTCTGTTCTGTGTGGCAAATTTGTGAAATGTTTGCGGGAATCTTTCAAAAGCGTGAACTGCTATTGCAATGACTGGATTTCGCAAGGGAAATTTGCTGAACAACAGTAAACAATATGACCACATGTTAGATGAATATCAGTTGAAGAAATATAATGGGTTTCTCAGTGTGGCCGTGGCAGATATCTAGCTGAAGAGGTCTGACTAATGATTAGAGTAGACTATTATCTCTGTGCGATGAGTTGTATTGAATTTCCATCTACTCTCAAAGGAAAACCATCACAACATGTATGGTATGACTGACCAGTAGTACACCTTTTATTGAGAAAACCAAATCTTGAGATGGTTCAAGGGGACATCGGATGCCCATTTTTCACAAGTTGGTATGTTTTTAAGGGTCTTCATGGAAAGTCTGCAACATACGTTGGTTTCCTCAATGGTCATGTAAAACATCACCCTTTTTTACCTTGTCAAAATCAGCGCCGTTCACAGTGACCCATTTTGGTGCATGTCACTTTAAATGATAATGAGCTACTGCTCACCCCAGCCCCCTCTTCCGTTTTTTGTGCATTTGGTGGCGTGTTACCATCAAAAACAAAACTAATGCATTGCGTCCTCAGTGGCTCTCATGTCAGGAGAAAATGAAGACTCTTATGTTCACTTTTACATCCAACCAGGCCCGGATTGGCTAATCGGGAGCACCGGGAGGATTCCCGGTGGGCCGGTCTGGTTTTTTCGCCGCTAGGGCCGGTCGCCACTGGGTTGAAATATGGATGCTGTCCTTAGACTGCCTGCACTCACAGCAGCCCCACTCTTTTTATTTATTATTTTCTCACAGCTCATTATTATTATTTTCACTAGACCATATCAATAACAAATTCTCAATTGATAATTAATCATTCCTTTTGCGTAGCCGTTTTTTTTTTTTTTTTTAGCCGTTTGAGGAATGCTTTAAGACCAAGCGGAATTCTCTGCTGCTCCCGCTTCACAGCGATCGGGACTCACGCTAACGGCAATAACCTTCACCATCCGCGTTTTGATTTTGCCAAATCAGTTTGGGCAAATGCAAACAACTTATTGATCATGAACCCAACATCCAGCAAGGCAGAAAAACATTCAATCCACCTGAGGAAAGACGTCTTTCATTGTAAGTTAATGCTGTTAAATAGAGGGAAATACAAAACAAACAAACAAAAAAAAACTTCTCGCGTAGCCTATTCTAAAGCCCTGTTCACACCAAGCACGGTAACGATAAAGATTTAGTTCTAAAAATCGTTCTCAGTATTAAAGAATAGCAGCGTCCACACCACAACTATAACGATAAAGGCACAGAGAAACGATATCGTTGGAATCAGTTCCAGAACGATTTTTTTTCCAGCTGATGAACGATAAAAACACTGACAGCCAATCAGAATCCATCCTGCTATAACGTGCTCGAGAATTTAAAGCGGCAGACGCACCTGCGCTTAGAATAAACAGACGATATCGTTCGCTGGTGTGGACTCTAATATCGTTATCTTTATGTAGTTATCTTTATTGTTATCGTGCTTGGTGTGAAAGGGCCTTTAAACATGGACCTCATTAAAACACCAGAAGCAGCTCACACTCACAAGTTTTCTTTAATTTAAAAAAATGTGCATAGTATGCATAAATATGCAAAATATGCATTTTCATTCATTCAAAGGCTATATGGTTGCAATAATATTTTAGTTCAAAACTTTAAGTGCCATTGTTTAAAATGCTTTATTGGCTGATGTTTCATAGACCTTCAGTTGTTATGCTTTCAAATTTCATGCCATTTGTAATTTAACAGTATTTTCTTCTCCTAAATTACTACACTTGTGACGTCACAATTCTATATTGGTACAATTTACATTTTTTGTATGACATTAAATTTTTTTTTAGAATAATTGTACATAAATAGGTTAAGCAAAACAATTGTTATTATTTCTGAGAACTTTTTAACTGCAGGCAGACATGGCCTACATTATGGTACAGTACAAATATTTGGAGCATCCCTTATTCTGTCCCTTATTTTCTTAAAGAATAAACACTTATTTTCTACAAGAATACACCAATAAAAACTATTTTCTTAAAGAATAAAAGATAATCACATTTGTCCCTTATTTTCCATTTCTGAAGTTAATTGACAACCCTAATGCTGACGTAATTATCTTTTGACTTCCTTGACAGTGGCGCCTTGCTTAAAAAAAAGGAAAAAATAAAAAAACCCAGTTGTTGGAAATATGCAAGCAAAAAATAGGCTAATAGATTAAAAAAAAGGGATAATAGAAAGTGTAAAGGCTGCACCGAAAAGGCCAGTATATATATATATATATATATATATATATATATATATATATATACACATATATATATATATATATATATATATATATATATATATATATATATATAAAACACAAAACAAAACAAACAAAAAAAAAACAAAGTGGGCCGGTCTAAGGCATGAAACTCCAGGCCTGAAAATGAGTCCCACTCCGGCCCTGCATCCAACTACAAAATTGAAAATGGTGGACAGCGTACAACTGCATGGCTGAGTGTAGAAATATGCTAATACAGGACAGTCCGTCAACGGTCGTGGGTGGGGCCTGAGCAAAATCAAAACGGCTTGATAATTGAGATTGTTCAGGTTTTTTGGGGATTAAAAAAAAGGAGTGAATGGATTTTTACCTTTGTAGGATGGTTGTGTCCACAAACTGTTAAGACATATTTATATGAAAACACCATGTAAAAGTTAATTTTGCATCCGACGTCCCCAAAGAAATCCATTAATTTTGCCAATCAAATTTTTCTCAGCTATGAAAGGTTCTGCAGAACTATAACGAGGAAGAATATACAGTGTAACAAAAACACAATTGTATATCTAAGGAAACCTGCTGGTTCCTGATGGTTTGTCTCACATGAGTCTTATCAGTGAGGACAAAACAACGGCTGGAGAATAACTTCCCACAGAGACTCTTTTCATTGTCCCAAGTCACTGGCACTGAAGACAATAGCAGCAAGCAAACAAGCCCCTGGGGACACAACCAAATAAGACAGACAGACTTGTTTTTGACCTTAGATTGTATGAAATGAAACTCACAGTGAATCTTAAAATGAGGCGGAGCTGAAATTCAAACAATACGTAATGCACTGGCTCTCAAATATTCACTTCACAATTATAAACTCTCCAAGCTGAAGTTACTACTGTATATACGATAAACGTTTTTGAATAAGGCACTCATGGATATGATGAACTCTCATAAATTATTCAAGATCCTGACATAAAAGACAACTTCATTCTGTTAGAGCTCTGCCTTTGATTCTAAGCCAGGAAAAAATGTCTCAAACACCAAGTCTCGATCTCTCAAACATTGTGCTAATGTGGCACGGCTGCCTCTTTGTTAGTTTTCTGGATTAAAGAGCTTCGGAGGTTTCAAAAACTTAGTTTTGATAAGCAAGACATCTTAAATCAACTAATCTTAGACATATGCATGTTTTGCATGCAACTTTATATACACTGCAGTGGAGAGATAATGACAACTAATAAAACAAATTTCATCATTCATGAATAACAATCGAGCACTTTTTCCTCATAGGATCTGAGGGAATGCCTAGTGGTATTGCTATTTTCACAAGGGATACATACACCCTTGTTGATAGAAACCTCTGGAAAAATTGTGTTTTCTACCATTTTAAATGCTTCGATGGGAGTTTTAAGGTTTGTATATTGCCAAGAGACCACTGACATGTTTGTGACATTCATAATGTTCACAAAGCCAACTTGTCAGCACCATTGCATTGAACTCCTAAAAACCATTTGGATTTATGCATTTTTATGATATCCATAGACACAAAACAAGCATTCAAAGTAACATAAACTATTTATCTTGCATGTTTTGGACTGTTTTCCTAAAGCACACTAGTAAACACGCATGCATAAGTGTGAGACTCTCCCAGTAAATGATTATATGGGTGGTAATCTGTTTCGGCCACACAAACACACCACCTAAACAGCGCACTAAAGTGCTAACAATAGATGTCCCCCATTTCATATAAATCAGTACCACCTCAAATACAACAAGTCTTCTTAAACATACGATAATCTATATTTTAAGCCTCCACTTAAAACATGCTGCAATCTCAGTCAACAGATGTCCTCAATATTGATTGGAAACGTTTGACAATATACGGTATTGGAAAAGGTGCACTGGTAGTTGGCTCCTTGTTTCTGTGAGACACTTTCAGAGAATTTTGTAAACATTTCTTTCAGGTGGTCTGCTTGATTTTACTCAGTGTTACACATATACAATCATTATTATTTTGATATCCTGCTGAAGGCATTTAAGATGCTGTGGGATGGTAGAGAATGGGCTCAATTTCTGAGTAAAAATACTGAAAAGGGCATCTCTGCAAGTGCTCAGGTCAGTATGTAAACAACACTGTATGTTATATACACTGTAAAAAAAATTCTGTAAAATTTATGGTAAAAAACTGGCAGCTGTGGTTGCCGGAATTCTACCGTAAAAAATACGGTAACAACGTTTTAGGTTTTACGGTTTTAACTTAAATTTACAGTTAAATACCGTAATTTCTTTAACTGATATAATGTTAATATACCAACCTATTAAAGTACTGAAATCTGTTTTGTACCTTTGAAATACACTGATAACCACCAAATGCAGGTGGTGATGAGAAAGTCACATGATGAACCAAAGCCCATCACAAGCAGCTTTTAAATACTAGCATTTATAGAAGTTGCACAGTGTCATTCACACAAGCACTAAACACTATCATGGTTAGACTCATTAAACTGAAATATGCAATAAACATTAATTTAACAACATTAGATGTAACATACAACCCTAATAAACATAACTGATAAGAAAAACAATAAGAAAACATAGTTGAGTCAGGAAGAAAAACGCTGTAATTCAAACAGAATTTGAAATGCAACGCAGGGAATTCTGGGAACGTCAGTTTACGGTTTTTCCCTGTAAATTTTACAGGAACTTATCGTTAACCATTTAACAGGTTTTTACTGTAGCATTTTCACAGTTTTTTTTACCGTTAAAATCACGATCATTTTTTACAGTGTAACACTTGGCCAATGAGGCACTACACCCAAAGGTATAACTTTCTATTTTCTTTGTACAGTTATCTACCCTCATGCACATTAAGATTTAATTTTTTATATTTTTGGTAAAGTACCAGAAAAGATGTGAGAAGGCTACTTAGCACCAGATAAAGTTTATATCTTTTACATTCGATTTATTAGAGAAACAACTCTGAAATTAAACATTAAAGCATAATTTCGAGTTCTAATGCATTGGAAAATAGGAATAAATTAATTTGATGCATTTTTATGTTGATTCATCTTAGCGCTGAATCAGTCATCTCTATTATATGCTACAGTTGTGTTTTTGCACAGTCAGAAGAGTGCTGCTCACCAATTCTTCATTTCAACAGCAATCTGTTGCATGTGACTTTGCCCTCTTACCTTTTGCTGTCGTCTCGCCATGTCGGTCGGCTGCTTCGCATTAAACGGATAGGCAATACAGCGCATCACAAAGACGTAAAGCTGAAGCCTCTTCTTTCTCTCTTCTTCCTCCCTTTGCATCTTTTCCAAATCATCCTTTTCCTTCTCGATCGCCACAGAGGGGCTCGGGCTCGTTGGTCGGGCACTGGTGCTTCGGCTTGGCTGCAACCCACCAGAGCTTTCGCTGGTCCTGCTTGGAGACACCCGAGGACCACCAGCCTTGGGCGCCGCCACCACTTTGCGCTCTGCTTCCACAACCTCATCCGCCTCCTCCTCGCTGGATGATGGGTCCAACATTTTAACGTAAGTTCTTGCTTCTCTGAAATCAAGCGAGAGAAATCAAGTCGCGTATTTTTTAGTAACAAAACATCCGTAACTCGCTTCAGAGGACGAAAAAGTACGGAAGACGCTTATTTTTCCACAGCCTGCAATCCAAACGCTACATCAAAAGTGTCACTTACCCTCAGCGCGAGTGAAAAAGCTGCTCCAACGGCCAGTAGTCTTCCACCGAATTAAATTGTTGCTGCTTACGTGTTTTCTTCGTTTAACTCTCCGTTTACCATAACGGATTTAATGGAAGATAACACGGGGAGGGTCGTAAAAACAATTCGCGGCTGCTGTTTTTTCTGGTTTCCTCCGGCGGTCTTTCAGTTTAGAACCGAACGGTACTGACAATATACTGACAATGAGAGAGCAGCACGAGCGGAGAGCTGACCGTGGTTCTGAACTGAAGCTGGAGGGGGAGGGGGTCATTGACGTGATTTCCGCGACAGCCACTATAGTTGTTTCTCTCGCTCACGATATTCACCACGTTTAATCGACCGTTAACAACTACAGCAGTTCCTGAAACATTAGACAATCAATTTCGTCTTTTTCATGTTAGAACTTTAGGAATTTATCATGACTTCCCTGGTGAAAAATAAATATACTAAAATATATTTGAAATAGATTTATATCATGATAAGGATAGCTACTACAAATACACTTATATATTTACATATTTATGTACTTAATAAAAATACCCTGAAATTGTACTGTTGGTATACTAAACAGGTATACTTAAAATCTGCTAAATTAGAACAACTACTTAATGTACTAATGCACTTTAATTGTGCAGAAGTAGTGCTGAAGTCTAACTAAAGATATACTGAAGTATGTTTGTGCTAAAGTGGATATTATTCAAAAATCATACAATTCTCATCAATAGTGACATAATTTTTATATCAGTAAGTCCTGAGCAATATGTCAGTAAATATGTTAATAGACTTGAACTATACTTAGTATGAGATAAATGTATTATAAATATTTTTTACTAGGGTTCCTTTTTACTGATTTACTCAGGTTAATCCAGCTGCATTGTTGTCTGTTTTTTCATACTGGTTTCCAAACCAGTTGTTAAATTATTCCATATTTGGCATCATTGGTAATGAAAACCTCTCACACTAAAACCAGTTTGTCACACAGGGGCCAGATCTGGCCCACACAAAACAAACCTCTCACACTGAAACCGGCTTGATGTGTGTCAGCCAGATCTGGCCCATATGACATCTGCCATTGCCAGAACTGAGCCATATGTGCCATAGTTGGCCCAGATGAGGCCCAGAAACATATGCTATCTGGGTAAACAGTAACATTGTTAAAAAAAAAAAAAAGCCATTATATTAACATCTTTGTTTCCATCCATTTAAATTGAAATTAATTTCTGGGCCTGTCCCAATACTCATATTTGCACTCTTTGTACTTGACCCTTCATGATATTCATGTATATAAAGTTGTAGGTAATATAAGTAAAGTTTCTACAGCGATTTATTTACACATTTAGATCATCAGTTATTTAAAATAAACTGTTTGTTCAGTAGTTTACAGCACACGCTAGTTAAGTAATAAAAAGCATCAATACAATGTGCAGCACTTTACATTACTTCCAAATTATATGTAAAATCTAACTGGAAAGTTTTCCTTAGCATCATATGATTCTGCAGCATGTGAGTTTCTTAATGATGATGATGGGATACACTTATCCTCCAATGCTGCTCTGAAGTGCTATTAGAGAGAGCATATTAGAGATAGCATGGATTTAGTGGGCATAAAGGGCACTGGCATTTATCAGACCTGGGTCAGTCATTTTCACTTACTTCCTGTTGCTTGCATGCACTCTTAAGGGACCAAGACTGCATGTGTTGGTATTGGGATAGGCTCATTAAATTAAAACTAGATGAAAATACGATTAACTTATTACTTAAGGTCAAAACTTTGATTTTACTTTAGAATTTTAAGTCAAAATCTTCAATTTTAAAGTTGTTTTTTTCCCCCCAATGAATAAGAATGTCTTTAAAGCCAGAAGAACTGTTGTGAGCCATTTTCTAGGGGTTTTTTAGAACTGTGGTTTTGGATTTAAGAGTAAATTAAAGTCATTGGTTAGCAACATACCTCAACCATGTATTGTAAAGCTGCTGTGTAGCTAACAGGATGGTAAACAAAGACTACAATTATGACAAGGATGTGTATTTTCTTGCTTGATTAACTATACAACCAGTGTAGTCCTTTTAAAATACAAATAAATAAATAAATAAAAATAAAAAACAGCTTAAAAATGCATGTTGGAACTTGGAGATATGACTGTAATGTTGTAATTCAAGTAATGTTAACTACACACTTTGTTTCTTATTAGAAAATTTTTGAGCCTTGGCCTAAAAATGAACATCACACCTGAACATCGGATGATTAAAATACTAGAATTTTTGCAATATTTTATATGATGTAGTCTTCTGAGCATACTGAATGTCAACCAATTGCCTGAGTGACTCTCAGTTTAACTGCACCTTTGTGAATGTGAATCACTATAGTCTTTGAACTGTTGTGTATAAAGGCAGGGCTGTTTTTGAAAGCTTTTGTGATATGAAAAGAGATTAGATATGTTATTGGACAGATAGCCTGAGGCAGTTTTTCTAATGTAAATTATATATCTCATGTAGACCTGCTGTGGATCAGTACTCACCTAATACTATCATCAACAATTAATAAAGATTACATTAAAACTACACAGAAAAAAAATCATTTTGTGATGAAGCACACTTACAAAGGTTATTTATTGATGAGTCAAAAGATGTAGCCATAGTTTACCCAGTTGAGAAACAGCTTAAATTAGTCAAACCAAACCAATAGCTTAAATTAGCCTAAAAGTTTTGCTAAGATAGTCTCCTAAACAAAGTGTCCAAAACAAAGTGTCCAATCTAAAATCAGCGAAGATGAATTACCTTTATATTTTTATATTGGTTTAAGCTTCTTCTTCTTTTTACAGTAGGGAAAGCAAAACTGAAAGTTTGTCAAAAAAAAATGCCACGTTCCCTCCATAGTTTAATTAGCCTTCACAAGAAAACGAAACTTTAGTCTTTGAACGCAACAGGGTGCACGGCAGCTTTTTCAAGCTTTACATAGGCGCTTTCTGAGTTTATGTCCCCGCCCACTTTTGCATCACCGGACGTAGGCCAGCGTCTCTTTCTTACGTCTAGCCTGACTCCGCCTCCTTTCCACCCCGTTGTGTCTGATACTGGACGATGCGACCTATCCGTGCGCGCCCTCACATACACAAGATACTGAGGTGATCGTGTTTCATTTCATTTTCTCCTGGCATACCCGAAAGATATTGAAAAGAAAGTTATCGATAGCGGTGACACGCGGCTCGGATTACATACATACCGGAGCAAAGCGACGTCGTTTCGCTTTTACTTTGTCCTCGATGATGGCAGCTCAGGATTTCAATATTTTACTTGCGACGGACTCTTATAAGGTAAGAATCGCCTGGCTCGAGTCTTTTAACAACAGAAACACAAAGACGCATGACAGAACTTTGCCTGTTCTGACAGTAGCCCTTTGTGCTAAACCGTCACATATATGTGCGTATAAAACCAGCTTTGACCTTGTAAATCGATAAATGTAAATTAAAACATGATTCAGAATAACCTACAATTATGGCAAAGTCATAATTATTGCGTTTTCTCCTTGTTTTGTTGAAGGGAATCTGCGTAAGCTCAGGTTCGTTTTAAATGCCCCACTCATTGAACGCGGAACGCAGGGGGCGGGGCTTATGCGGAATGACCTCTTGCAGCTTTTTAGCTTCGCCGAAGGCCACAGCGCGTGGCGTCACGTCGCTCAGTAATCTAGGAATCGAAACTCTTTTTTTTTTTTTTTAGAAATCCACATAGTTTTGTTTAATAATAATAATAACAACATTATTCCAAAGTAATAAATGTTTTATATGTACTGTCTATGTAACCTTAAATATCATCTAAATAACTAAATCTCACAGTTTAGAGAAATCCAGTCACATGGTAACAGTGGGCAGTATAGCCTAACCCATTTAACCCCACCTGTAATATATCAGTAATCAGAATTTACATATTTTACACAGTTATCAACTATAAATGAAAGTGCTGAGTCTATTGTTTTTATGTGAACTTTTTACAAGGCTGTTGTAAATAGTCACATTATTAGAGTTGTTTAAAGTCCGCGTGAACCGGAAGTTTGCGACCGTTTTTACTTCCGTATTGTGACGTACTTCCGATAGAAACAGAATTTTGAATGACGAAAATAGAGGGCATGGCTTGTTTTTTTCTACTGCGAATTGATTGGATGTAGTAAAGTAGGCGTTTCATTCAGAAGTGAACACTGACCGTTGGAGGGGCGTGGTTAAGGATGTCATGCTCATGCCCAAGCCGTCGAATTGATGTCATCAGAGAAGGCCGATCATTTTAGAGGGGAGGAGCATTTTCAGATTTGGATTAAAGATTATGAAGGCAAACAATTTTTTTTGTGGATTGACTTGCATGGATGAATTGTTCACCACAAAAATAGCAATGTGCGCTAACAAAATAAATACAGTCAATTTTGATTTGAAGCGGACTTTAATTTCACTTTGACACGCTGACTGTTTCAAAGGTCCAGGTAAACAAAACAAAAGATACAACCCTTTATGAAAAATAAGTATGGTTTTAATACAAATAAAACCAAAAAAAAAAAAAAAAACATGGTTGCCATAGTAAAACCATGCTAACCACAAATTAACCATGATTTTGCTACACTAACCATAGTTTAACCACGGTGTTTCTAGTAAAACTGTGGTTATACAAAGGGTAATTTGGAATATTGATGCCAAAAAAAACATTGGTACTACACCTTTACTATGGTAAAATCTTAGTTAATTTTCATAAGGGACCATCTCTGTAGTAGCACAGTTTGATTTATTTAGCATTACAAAACTATTTGGCTAAACTACTACTATAATGTAATAAGACACCTACAAACAAAATAGTTCTGTGTGTTTACATTTTTAAGCAGATATTTCAAATGCATCTTTTATCAAAATCTGTGTTGTACTATTATATTATGTAATACTATGCAAAGCTCAAAGCTTTTTGGGGTGTGACTCTAGTTAAATGTCTTTAGCTGGGTTTAATGATCTTTACAACAGATTTAGGAATTTCACCTCTGTAATTCTCCATTTTGGCCAATGCTGACTGGCCAAAGTTGTGTAATAATCTTTGGGCTTCACATTAGTCTTTGACCTCTGACAAAACAACCAGCCACAAATCCCATCTGGATCTATGTTGAAATCTCACACAACAAAAATTAAATGTTAACGTGTTTTTGATGTTATAATAGGATAACTATAATTGTTTTATGAGATTTTGATACCTGCCCATGTAGAATGCTCTGTTGTTACGTCACACTCAAACATTCCTCAAGTGGCACGTAGAAATCCATTCTATCTAGACCTAAACAGGTTGCACCAGGTATCATTGATGTGTGAGTCAGGTTTGGGTTGATGTTCAAGTCCACTCAGAATTCCACAAAACGCTAAGCAGATTTCTTCTGAAGTGGAACACCCAGCATTCATAAAATGTTTCACATCTTTCATGTCTTGCGTATTTTTTTGGCCATTATTTTGCTAATTTGATCAAGATTTAATTACCAATAAGAGTTTTTACAATTCAGCACCGTTTAGAAGTCAGCATAGAATTTGCAAAAAAAAAGAAGTCCACAAAAAATGTCCATAGCAGATTGTCTTTCCATACCTTACAAATCACATGGAAATTCTGTCCTTGTATAAGCAAAATAGACTTTCAGGGTTGATCTGATAAATAATGTTGCACAACCAAACTAATGAAGCATCACATGGACCATTATTTGTTTCTTAAGAAGCAGATATAATATGTTTTGCTTTAAAGGAGACAGGACGCAAAACTAAGCCCTCCATTATGGGCATCAAGAAAGTGTCCGTGTGTTGTTTATGCAGATTGTATCACAGAGGGCACCAAAGGCCAGCTGCTTTTTCGTTTTAAATTTGTCCAGGATATAATGCCAGTTATATAATGTTTCAACCCACCCCAGCTGTAACTTGACAGTATCAGCATAAGTAAGCAAGACTTTGATGAAATGCTGTGAGATCCATGCACACAGCTTGAAGCTGACAGATTCACAAGACTGAGGAAACGATGCAGTTGTGCATTACAAATATAACAGGCCTTGTAGTCTTCAATGTATTAATGAAGTGCAACACTGTTCATAAGTTTGGGTCAGGTTTTTTTAAGCAAGCAAGGATGCATTAAGTTGATCAGAAGTGACAGTAAAGACATTTATAATGTTACAAAATATTTTTATTTCTAATATATACTGCTTTTTTTAATTTTCTATTCATCAAATAATCCTGAAAGAAATGTATCATGGTTTCTACAAAAAATATTCAGCACCACAGTTGTTTTCAACATTGATAATGAAAAGAAATGTTTCGTGAGCAGCAAATCATCATATTCGAATGATTTTAGAAAGACATTGTGACACTGAAGACTGGAATAATGGCTTACCCCAGACTTATAAAAGTACTGCTGAATTTGAGATTGTGCAAACAATTCTAATACTCAAAACTACTCTCTTCTTTTCAGATTACCCACTACAAGCAATACCCACCTAATGTCAGTAAGGTATACTCCTATTTTGAGTGTCGGCACAAAAAGGGGGGACAGTTTAATGAGGTGGTGTTTTTTGGCCTCCAGTATCTTCTCAAGAAGTACCTAGCAGGTAATTCCAACTACTTTCATCATTGCGTAACTCCTTTAGTGATCAGAAAACTTCTGTGAAGTTCCACTTGGCTCAAATAGATGTATTGTTTGTTTTTGAGTTTGTACATTTATTGGCACAGAGGAAACGTTTTTTTCATGTAATGTCGTTCACCTGATTGGGTAATGGAAAACTTGTCCTGAAACTGCTAATAGCTCACATTCCAGAACAGTTATAAAAGACAGACATGGAGTCAAAACAAGCTGCAAGATTTTAAAAATGTAAGATTTAAGAAGAAAGAAAGTCATACAGTTTTGAAACTATCCCTTAGTTTACCGAAAAATGAAATTTATAAACCATTCATTCTCTGTCATTTCATTGCAAAACTGACTTTCTTGTGGAACACAAAAGAAGATATTTTGAAGAATCTTTTAGCTGTATTTGTTCATACATTAAAAGTCAGTGGAGTCCAAAAGACATTTTTAATCATTTATTCTTTTGTGCTCCACAAGTAAATGTCATACAGGTTTGGAATGACATGATGTGAGAAAATTCTGTCATTATTCCTTCGATGTTTAACACATCTTTTTACATGCAGTAGAAGTCATTTTTATGCTTTTTCCCTTTTAATTTTTTATAAAACTGGCCATGAACACAAACCAGCCCTGTTAGAGAAAGTAAAAACAAGTAGACTACATTAAGTCCACAAAAACATCCTAGTTACATAAGGCTAATTCCCCTTAAGCTTCCCATTTCATTTAAAGTATTCCAACCCAGAAAGTGTGTATTTTGTGGTTTGTGTTTCAAACTGCAACCGTGAACAGAATGTGTGAACGGCAGCGTTTTTTTCTGTGTGTCTCCACTGATTTAACATTTCTTTCCAGCCAAACTATTTGTACTCACTCTTTACACAATGAATATTTCATTGAATTTTAAGATAGTTACTCTGGTATTGCACTGTATTGCATTCTCCCTGAAAGAGGTTATGGCCATCATATGCATTTATAACCACAGAGAAAATGACATTTTCTAATTGTTACTAAACAAAACTGTGCATTTACTATCACATTATATGGGCATGTCATTGTATCATTAAATGGCCTGCTAGTTTATTATTTACATGTTGGACCTGTCCAAAAGAGCATATGCTTTATATACAGATCTTAACATCTCTGAGCTCATGTATTTATATACATATCTTGCAGGTCCAGTTGTCACAGAGGAAAAGATTCAGGAGGCGAAAGTCTTTTATCAGATGCACTTTAAACAGTCAGTGTTTGATGAAGAGGGATGGAGGAAAGTTTTAGAGGTACAAGTAGAAGTTCATATCAAAGTCAAAGTTTCTTTTCAAATATTTCACCATTACATGACTTCGAAGTGTGCTTACTTTGTTCCGGAGATGAGTGCACATGGAGATAACGACCACCTGCCTTCTTCCTTTTCCTAATTGTGTTGTCAGAAATATGATGGCCGCCTTCCAATCCGTATCAAAGCCGTTCCCGAGGGGAAGATCATTCCCAGAGGGAACGTTCTTTTCACTGTGGAGAACACGGATCCAGATTTCTTCTGGCTCACCAATTATATTGAGGTATTACTTGTCCTCTTTCATCTTTACTTTTTTTTATACAGTTTTAAACGAAAGCCAATACAGATAATGCAAATTGTATAAAAGTAATTTAGTCATTCTGCAATGTCCAAGTGAATGTTTCAAAAATTATATGAAGAACAGAAATTATGTTTCAAATATTATAGGAAGAACACAAATAAATAAATATTTAGAAAGTGATGCATACACTACGGTTCAAAAGTTTGTGGTTAATTTTTTTAAAATAAAAGTTTATAATAATTTTATTCCGCAATAATGCAAATAATTTTTTCAAATAAATGCTGTTCTGTTGAACTTTATCCATCAAAGAATTCTAAAAAATGTATCATGGTTTCTACAAAAATTTTAAGCAGTAACTTTCTGATAGTAATAAAATGTTTCTTGAGCCCCAAATAAGCATATTAAAATGGTATCTGATGGATCATGTGACACTGAAGATTGGAGAAATGGCTGCTGAAAATTCAGCTTTGCGTCACAGGAATAAATTATATTTTAAAATATATTTAAATAGGAAATTTATTTTAATCATATTTTACAATAATACTCTTTCTACTGTATTTTTGATCAAATAAATGCTGTCTTGTTGAGCATAAGAGACTACTTTCAAAAACATTCACAAAAAAAATCTTACAGACCATAATTTTTGAATAGTAGTGTAATCTAAGGACAAAGTCCAAACAGCATTTAATCAACCTTGAAAGACGTTGCAAGAAAGGGGATGTTACTCAAAAGGTCATTCCAAATTAAAGCGAGTTACTGATTTCCTTCACAAAGGGTGCTTTCAAGGCCGTTATTAATGGATTCTTTATTTGTTTGTTTGAGACACCACACAAATTGAAATAAGCTATATCTTATACAAAAGTTTTTTTGTTTTGTTTTTTTTGTTACAACAATCTTAACAGCAGCACAAAGCCTCCTGAATGTCTGACTGTCAGCATAGTCTGTAAACCTGATGGTGTGGCACATTACTTCATATTGGATGATTCTGCTGTACTGTTGTTCAGAATGACAGCAGGCTTTGATTTCCAGCATGCTCCTAGCTGCTACTCCTGGACCAAAAAACTGAGGGAGGTTTGGACAGGCTGGTGGGGTCAGTGAGGACGTGAGGTCATTAGGTACTGACCTGGCCTACAGCCCTGCAGACTCGCACAACAGCTGTTACTTTTGTCATTATGTAGACAAAGCAGTTTTTTTTGTTGTTTGTTTTGGCTACAAGGTCTGAAGATGCATGGATGCCTATAATCCATGATGAATTATGTGACTCAATTAATTTTACTAAGATAAAAAACAAACAAACATAAAGGTTGGATATTTTTATTTCTATTTATTCATGCATTTGACAAACACTTTATTTAATACCAGGGGTGCAAACTGGCCGTTTTCACCTTGAAATAGGGGGGGGGGAGTCGTCGTCATATCTGCGAGTCATCTGTCACCTCACCTGTAGCGT
>JAFVLL020044503.1:0-10209 GCA_021397915.2 Tor tambroides | reverse complement strand
AGATAGATAGATAGATAGGTGGGTGGGTAGACAGATAGATAGATAGATAGATAGATAGACAGACAGACAGATAGGTAGATAGATAGGTGGGTAGACAGATAGATAGATAGATAGATAGATAGATAGATAGATAGATAGACAGATAGGTAGATAGATAGGTGGGTAGACAGATAGATAGATAGATAGATAGATAGATAAACTAAAATAATTATAATTTTAATTACATCAACTTTCAGAGCAGAGGCACATCAATTACTTGTGAATTTATGCTTAATTTTTTAATTATAATTTAAGTTATATAATTAATTAATTAATTACTTTCTTACAGTGGGGGAAGCAACAAACAAAACAAAATAAAATAAAATTCACAAATTTTGTTTGAAAAATACACAGGACTGATGATGTGAGTGGAAAAGGAAAGTTATTTTGACCTGTTTTCCAGTATAAATATATAAATATATTTAAATTAAAATACATTTACTTGATTTATGTAATACAGACACAAAATTACTGAAAAATGTCTCAATATTAAGAGAATCTGCCAGTGGGGTCAGAAAAATCATATTAATTCAAAGGGAAAACAATATTATTTAATTTTTTCAGAAATCATTTTGCTTCTCAAGTAAATTTATTGTGATTTAAGAATGTTTTCTGAAAAGTTTTACAGAGCATGATGATTTGTCTTGGAAAAGTCCAAGTCACACAAATAACACTCCTTGAAATCGCTAGAAACAAAAACACTACTCTGTTCATGGCAGTGTTTACTGCCTTTAAAGATAAAACCCAACCAATCTCCTCTTCTGCAGATATTTTTCTCCGATCTGGATGAGATTCCAGGTTTGGGCGGAGAACCGGAGGAACCGACACCGGAAGAACATCGTGCTCAAGCCATCAATAACAAAGCTCTGGAGATCGAGAAGGTACGTGGTGAGGTCTGAAGATGGTCTGAACATTTCTGAGCATTACTTACAAATGACAGATTACATAACGAAAGCTATAGTTAACAACGTAATCTAGGTTACTGTTCTAGGTAATGTAATCTGACTACATTTAGATTACTTTTTTTTTTTTTTTTAAACAAACTTGTTTTAAACTTACTGTAAATGTACCACACTGATATAGAAAAAAATCAGAGCATTCAATTTGACAGTCAACATCATATATAAAATCATATTTCTGGTAAATATTTTATTTTAAGGGGTTCGGCTTACAAAAAACGTTTTGGAATCCCTGCATTATATGAATAAAAACACTAACACTTTATTTTAGGGTTTCTTAACTAGTTGCTTATTAGCATGCATACTACTAGAATATTAGCCATTTATTAGTAGTAATTAAGCACATATTAATGCTTTATTCTACATCCCTAATCCTACCCAGTACCTAAACTTAACAACTACCTTACTCACTATTAATAAGCAGCAAATTAGGAATTTATTGAGGGAAAAGTCGTAGTTAATAGTGAATAAGTGTTCCCTATTCTAAAGTGTTACCATAAAAACTAATAAACATGAAAACATAAATAATATTACACGGCCAAAATCTTCCATGTTTTAAATATAGCTATACATCACCAGTGTTTAGTAACTTGCATGATTGTTTAATGCGTGATCTAATTGCTTGAGAGGTGTTTTTGCCCTCAAATTCAGAAGCAGGGATTTGCTTATTTATTTAAACTACATTAAATGTGAACACTGTCCCAGCCAGTCAAGTTTTTCTCCTCTGCTCGCCAAGCCTGCATTTATTTAATCCAAAATACAGCAAAAACAGTAAAAAAAAATTATTATTATTATTATTATTATTGTCAATATTGAAAACAGTGGCATGTCCATTTTTTTTTTTCAGGATCCTTTGATGAATAGAAAGATCCACAAATCAGCATTTATCTGAAATATAAAGCTTTTGTAACATTATACACTACATCATTCAGAAGCTTGGAGTCAAAATAATTTTTTTAGGGTCGGGGGTGGGGGGAGAAATTATAGAAATTAATGGTTTTGTTTAGCAAGGATGCATTAAATTGATCAAAAGTGATGATAAAGACATTTATAATGTTACAAAAGATTTCTATTTCGGATAAATGCTGTTCTTCCGAACTTTCTATTCATCAAAGAAACCTGAAAAAGCTGTTTTCAACAATAATAATAATAATAATAATAAACGTTTCTTGAGCAGCAAATCAGAATATTAGAATGATTTCTGAAGGATCATGTGACTGGAGTAATGATGCGGAAAATTCAGGTTTGAAATCACAGGAATAAATTACATTTTAAAATATATTCAAACAGAAAACATGATTTTAAATAGTAAAAATATTTTACTAAAATTTTGCTGTATTTTGTATCAAACAAATGCAGGCTTGGTGAGCAGAAGAGACTTCTTTAAAAAAACAAAAAAAAACAGTAAAAATCTTACTGTTCAAAAACGTTTGACTGGTAGTGTAAATGCTATGACACCATTTAGAAAAGAAATTTAAATAAGAAAAAGGGTAACACTTTAGATTAGGGAACACATTCACTATTAAATAGTTTTCTCTCAAGAAACTCTTAATTTGCTGCTTATTAATAGTAAGTAAGGTAGTTATTAAGTTTAGGTATGGGGTAGGATTATCGGATCTTAAATGTGGTCATGCAGAATAAGACATTGAAATTAAAAATGCGTGCTTTATAAGTACTATAAACAGCCAAAATGCTAGTAATATGTATGCTAATAAGCAACTACTTTACACCAAGAACTGGTCTTAAAATAAATTGTTACCGAAAAAAAGATCCTTGTACACAGAGTCTGAAATTTTCTGCGTTTTTCACATCTGTAGCATGCATTTTGAGAAGAAACGATGAAGAATAAAAAAAAAAAATGGAAAAACCACATATGAAAGTAAATTTCACACTCAGTGTAGAAGGACCTTTAGGGAGAATCAATAAATTATGAATGATCCACTGCCATTGTGTGAAAAAATGTAATCCATGAGAAGTAATCTGATTATGAGCTTTTTCGAATGTAAAATACTCTAATTACAAGTACTTAATTTTTGGAAACTGCACTGTAAAAAAATCAAAAGTTGAGAAATCTTAAAAGTTTAAGGCACCCAGCTTCAGGAGATTTTTGAGTTTCCTCAACTTGTTGCTTTCAGTGTATACAACAAAAATTTGAGAAAACTCAAAAATCTCCTGAAGCTGGGTGCCTTAAACTTTTAAGTTTTCTCAACTTTTGATTTTTTACAGTGTGGTTACATAATCCAGATTACATGTAATCAGTTACTAACACTTAGACTAAAACCAAAGCGCATTTCAGCTGTGTTTCACGAATTGAAAATGGCTGGGAATGATTTCACCCAGACTTCATCCATCTCTCCATTCACCCTCGACCGAATACATCCACCCGGACCTATTAGACCCTCAGTGATAAAATGCCTCTAATATTCTCTAATGTGTCCCAGCCCTCAAATAATTGCAACAGACCACCGTTTGTTTGAGTGTGTGTTTGAGCTCGACTCGCTGCCGTAGCTGTGTGTTGTGTTTGTAATGTGTTACAGACCATTGCCTTCCCACTGTACAGTTCAACCCTGTTTGTGTGGTCCTCGCTTATCGTACCTTCACATCACGTCTTTATTTCCCTCCAATTGGGGGTCGAAACGACCTAAACGCTGCCACAGCAAACAAAGAGCAGCAGGGTCAAACGTTTCCTCCACCTTCTCAGCATTCACTCGTAAATATCAGCACTATAAATACAGATCCTCTCTGGGGTGGAGAACTTCCTCCGACTCTCGCTTGTGTTTTCGTTTTTATGTCATTGTGTTATTGTGGCTTCACTTTGTGGTTTTTAAGAACCTGTAATGTTGGGAGAAATGATTATAAGTTAAGTTGAGTGTTTATTATTGCTGGCGTTTTTGGCCTTCTTTGAAAAGTCTCGGACAGAGACTAACGTCATTTGGGTGAATGACAGAGAAAATGCGATTAATGTCACATTTGAGGAGAGAAAGAGATTTTGCTATGATGTTTTTGAGATAGCAGGCTATTAGATATTTAAAATAGATACATTTTTGCCATCTGATGTTCATTGTTTAGGTCTTAAAGGGATAGTACACCCAAAAACGAAAAAAATTGCTGTTAATTTACTCATCCTTAGGCCATCCAAGATGTAGACTTTTTTTCTTCAGTAGAACAGTAAAGAAGATTTTTAGCTGAAACTGTGCTTCTTGGTCACTTTAAGAGTCAAAAAAAGCATATCAGGCAACACAAAATTAATACCCGTGACTCCTGATGATGTGAAACAGTTGGTTTGTGCACAAAACTGAACTTTATTTACAACATTATTACCTGTAATCAGAGCTGGGAAGGTTATTTTGGAACTGTAATAGGTTACAGATTACCCTATTTAAAATGTTTAAAAGTAGTGTAAGTGTCACTGATTCGAACTAATTTTTCAACTGTTATTCATTTTGAAATGTAAAGCAGGCAGGGTTAACCTCAGACTTTCAAAAATCCCTCATCACTTAAATTATATTATTATAATCAGTTCATTTTTAAGCACAGCGACCACAGAATCAGGCTTTGCCACCTCTTCTTACTTTGAGTTCGTTCTGAGGTTAAATACTGATTTCAAATCATAAGATATAGTTTAATAGCTATGATACTGTTTTTGAAATCAAATCTGTGCATAGCTATGACACTGGCATCTAACAGTGCTTTAGCAAAAAATGTTAATAAGTAAAAAAGCATATACATAAACCAAAATAGGAAATAAAACAGTTATGAAATAAGCATGTGTTTATTCTGTGTCCTAAACGCCTGAAACATTGGTATTTTAGAGCATTCAATGCAATTTGTGAAATAAATCAATCAAATCTGTGTGTTTGTGAAAGTATTCAGATGAAACATTTTCATAAGTAACTGTAATTTAATCCAGAGTGATGTCCAGTTCATGAACGAATCGGTTCTGTTGGTGAAATAGTTAAACCAGTTCACCAAATCATACTGAAGCGTCTAAAAGAGTTCACAGCACAGATACTCAATCAGAACTCACTTTCAGACGCCTGACAGTCACTCCGGCTTGAAATGAGCTAAAATAGCATCGAATCTGATCCTATGATGAGTGAATTGATTCAGCGCTCCAGTTCTGACTCAGACCGCTGATACACTCTTAAAGGTCCCATGGCATGAAAATGTCACTTTATGAGGTTTTTTAACGTTAATATGAGTTCCCCTAGCCTGCCTATAGTCCCCCAGTGGCTAGAAATGGCGATAGGTGTAAACCGAGCCCTGGGTATCCTGCTTTGCCTTTGAGAAAATGAAAGCTCAGATGGCCCAATCTGGAATCTTCCCTTTATGTCGTCATACGGGGAAAGGTTACCTCCCCTTTCTCTGCTTTGCCCGCCCAGAGAATTTGGCCCGCCCATGTTGTTGGCAAACACTATTTACAGTAACTCCAGCTACCAATGTCTGATTGACATTCAAGATAAAAAAAAAAAAATGCATACAGTGGTGTAAGCAGTAGAGCATCAGGCTCACAGATTTATCTTTTGATGCAATCAACCCGGGTTCGAATCTGAAGTTTGCCGAGCTATATCATTTACTGTACACCAGGGATGGGCAACTGGCGCTATACGGCCCGCAATGTCTTTTAATACGGCCTGCTGGATCATATTAGACTCAGATGATCAATTATAAAACATTCGAAAAGTCAGTCACATAAAGATTGCTTTCAGTTTATGATGTTATTACTATCTCCAACCGGGAGAGGTCACTAGTTTCCAGCTGCTCACCTTATTAATTGCAGCGTAGTATGACCTGCACTCTCATGTAAACATTCACTAACATTAGCAAACAATAAATAAAAAACTGACCATGAAAACAGTATTTTCCAGTCAAGATGGTAAACAGATTATCTTTTTACCAAGTTCAAGGGGATACCTATATGTTTGGAAATCTGTATTTTTATTTAAATCGACATCACACCACTGCGCACAGACGCCAGAGTTGAACTTCGCTCAAATTTCAAAGGTAAAATTCATAGTCAACAAAATCTTTTTGCCAAATGCATGACAGAAATGTTTGCACTGATCTATGTTCTTAGGGTTTCCACGGGTCCTTAAAAAATCTTTAGTTTAAAAATTTAAGACCATGAAAACTCTTAAATGGTACAAAAGTCTTAATTATAAGAGGTCCTAAATTTGGGAACGGAAAGATAAGAATTGCTATATAGATTAATAATGCGATTAAATTTAAAAAGGCTAGGATTTCACTGAATAAATATGAGTCCTGCTGTAGCCGCTGAGTTGCAACTTCTTCATCCGGTGCTTCTCCATCCGGATCAGATTCTGGGTCAAACTGAAAAGCTTGAACGACTGCGTGTCTACGAGCCACTTCGATACATTTACTGTCAACATTAGCGCATGCCACCTTGCCCTGCCTCTCTCCTCCTCATTAGCATTTAAAGCTACAGACACAGAAATGGCACGTCCTAAGGAAAGCTCATTGTGGGACTGGCTCGTAGTGGCTGAAATTCTGCACCAAGGCTGAATTTCGGGAAAGAGACTTCAGATACAGTACTAGGGACCACTTAGGCCTATATAAAAGCATCCAAAAAGCAGCATGTCATGGGACCTTTAAAAACACAGCGATGCCATAAAGAACCATTTTTGGTTCCAAAAAGAACCATTCAGTCAAAGGTTCTTTAAAGAACCATCTCTTTCTTACCTTTTTATAATCTGAAGAAGCTTTTGTGAAACAGAAAGGTTCTTCAGATGTTCAAGGTTCTTTTTGGAACCATTTAGACAAAAAAGGGTCTCAATGCCATAGAAGATTATAAAAAGCTTTGACTGAATGGTTCTTCTGTGGCATCGCTGTGAAGAACCTTTTGAAGCACCTTTATTTTTAAGAGTGAAGCTTATTTACAGAAAATATATATTTAATATGTATCACTGTCTTTAAATAAATCACTCATATAAAGTTTTGGTCATATGAACCCACTCATAATCGCGATTACAATGTTGACAACAAATAATCGTGATTATGATTTTTGCCATAATCGAGCAGCACTAATATCAACCAGCTTTGCACAGTCACCACTTGTATTTTCTAGATTTCTAAGCAAAAAGTGAGACACTGACTGCCAAATGATGTGCAGAAATATCAGTGTCACGTTCATGTGCCGCCTTTTAATTATACAAGCTTCAGCGTTTACGGCAAACGAGAGGATTTCTGCTCGTGCAGGTTTACAAGGGCGTGTTTGTCAAACCTAAAGCTCCTGAGAGCCAAGAAGCACGGAGCATCTGAATGCTCGCTGGGATCTGGGAAGTGTAATAACTCTTCAGACGTCGCCAAAGGCTCCGAGAACAAATGTCCTCTAATTGAGTCTGGAGTCGTTACTGGCAGATGGGTGGAAACCTGCTCATTACGACCTTCTGGGACGATTGTGGGAATCTCCAGCATTTAACCAAGTTGAGACAAGTAACTATAAGTTCCCTTGGATGAGTGGAGAGATGTTTGCTTGGATAACAAAATTGTTAACTTGGTTGGAAATCGGTTTTTAAAAAAGAACTAACTTTACTTTTAGAGTCCTATATTTACTCAAAAGACATTTCTGATTATTCCAAAGGAAAAGTCTTCATAATATTTCAGAAAAATAACTTGCTCCGCCGCTGATCCAAATTTCCAGTCATCTTATCTATGAACCAGCTTCATATAGAGAAACTTTGACCATCCAATCAAAACCTCAGTTCCTACTTTTATTGCTACAAAACAATACTAATAAAAAAAACCTTAATTGCAAGTTGTAGATCCAAGTTCAATAAACTTGCATTTGAAGTTTAACTTACTATATACATTTCTTTTTCCTGTTGTAAACCTTTGTCTCCAAGAAAGTGAGAGTGTCTTCAAGAGCGAGATGTTTTCCAGTATAACTAAAATCAAGACACATTTACTTGATTAGTAAATGACTTAGCATTGTTTTATGAAAAATTGATCAAACTTTTGTTAGTTTTTGATCAAAACAAGAACAAATATCTGTCAATGGGATAAGAAAAATAAACAAGTCAAAAGGAAAACAATTAATTTTTTTGCCCCAATGGCAGATACTTGTTCTCAATTTGAGCAAAAACTAACAAAATTAATCTTTTTTAAAAATAAAACTCAAGTAAATGCATCTTGATTCAAGAAAGTTTAGATACGTTTTTGCTTAAAACAAGAACAAATATCGGCCAATGGGGTCAGAAAAGTAATCTTAATTCAATAATCTTAATTTAATAATTAAATTAAACACTTTTTCTTGCTCCAATGGCAGATATTTGTTCTTGTTCTAAGCAAAAACATACTTAATTTTGATACATTTTTCAGAAAACAAAACTTAATATCTTAAGTCATTTTGCTAATTGAGGAATTGTATCTGGATTCAAGAATGTTTAGATATTTATAATGGAAAAACAAGACAAAAATACTTACTAATTTTTTTATTTTTGCAGTGCATACATTACAAAAATGATTACTCAGTATTTTTGCCTTTCTTTTTTAGTATAAATCTCTAAACCTTATTGAATTAAGATGCATATACTCGAGAAGCAAAATGACAAGATAAGCACTGTTTTTTGCAAAAATGAAGAACGAACTAAATTTTGATCAGTTTTTCATGAAACAACTTAATATCTGAAGTCATTTGCTAATCAAGTAAATGTTTTATCTTGATTTAATAATGTTTAGATATTTGTACTGGAAAACAAGACAGAAATACTAAGAAAAACTTTTTTTGCAGTGTAAACTCCATATTAAATATTAGAATATTTCTCCTCAAAACATCAAGATGATTCAACCTGGATGCTTTCAAACTCTCAATATCTTTCTTTGGTTTTCAGTCTGGTTTTCTCTTTCTCAGGCCGTTTTGTTCTTCTTGGCTCACCTTTTGATTGAACCCAGAACCCCTCCAATCTCTCTGCTGTTTTTAAACTGGACCTGACCGACTAAACGCTGTCGAAAAGAGGAAACAGACCTCGTACCTCTGTTGAACCCACTTCAGTAATCTGTAGCGCTTCTGCTTCTCCTCTCACGCTCAGATTAACCAGAGACGCTTTATAGCCAGACGCTGGTCAGGAGTCACCCACGTAACCCTTACAAACATAAAACAACCACCCAGAAAACCCTCTCTTTCCAACAAAAACGGTCAGACTGTCCAGCTCTTCCTCTAATGCTCCTGATATTCCAGCTCAGTTTCTCTGAGGGAATATCAAATAAAACCTGCTTCACTCGGCTTGAGCTCAGACCTCAGAAGAGCTTCAGGGTGATTGTGTGCAATAATTCGTCCCCATGATTATAAAGCTGTTTCTGAGATGTGGCCCAAATCTGCAGATGCTTTATGATGTTGGTCAAAAAAAAGAAAAAATAAGAGACTTTTGGAGGATGAACCCGTCGGACCTTGTAATTTTATGCTTTTCTCATGATCTCTTACAATGAAGCACTTATACTTACTTTTTACTGTTTAAAGGATGTTTCATATTCGAGTTCAGCTCATGTCAGATCATAATTAGGGCTCTTCGATTTGATATTTTTAGCTGTAAAGTGTCTAAATTGCTTTTAGTGATGGCACCACACCACAAAAAAAAAAAAAAAAAAAAAAGAGGTTCTTCCTCAGTATTTTTGACTTGTTTTCCAGACATCTAAACATTTTTAAATCAAGGCACAAAATAACTTAAGTTTGGTTTTCTGAAAAATGCATCAAAATTAAGTGAGTTTTTGGTTTTTAAAAAGGCAAGATGACCTGAATTTTAATTCAAAGGGAACATTTTTCTGACCCCACTGACAGATATTTGTTCTTGTTTTAAGCAAAAACTAAATTTTGGCATATTTATCAGAAAACACGACTTCTTTTGTAGTTTTACGTGAAGTAAATATAAAAGTATATACAAGTAAATGTCAAGATACAAGTAAACAGTGTATCTTAACCCCATAACTGTCACCTGCCCGTATACGGGCAACCTAAATTTACTTCACTATATTACTATTAAATCCTAATCTAGTCATGGCAAACTATATATCGTTGGAAAGGTCTAAGACTCAAGAATACATATTTGTTGATGATTTTGCAGAAAAAATATATTTTGGAAGAGTAATGGATAATATATGAAAAGAGTGTGCATCAAAAAATCTGTATCATTACAGGAGTTTTCACCTTCGTAACAAAAAGTCAACAACCACACTTTTAATCATTCAAACTTTGATT
>JAFVLL020044502.1:0-11447 GCA_021397915.2 Tor tambroides | reverse complement strand
TCCAGCAATGAAACAAAAAATACCCATGTATGAGTTTTTACGTTTTTATATTCATTGCACAAGCAATGTACTTTTCTGTATATCAGCACATGTGCACGAGGCCGCGAGCACAAATGTGCTATTAGTTTTATATAGCAGTGCATAGCAACACGGTGTTTCATTCCGTGAATGAATCAGTTTTTGAACGAATATATATATATATATATATATATATATAGATAGATAGATATAGGTGTTACAGCTTTTATATCTGTACTTTATGCTGTTATTAGTAATTAATTGGTTATTCTTTATTAATTTGTCATAGTTAGCAAGTAGTTTTCAATGCGGATATTTTTATTTAGGAATTACTGAATACATAATAAGGAACTACTTTTGTCCTAAATTTGCTATTACTTATTGCTTAGTTAATCTTGCTTCCATATTGGTTAATAGCATTAAGTTGAGTGTTAATGTAATACTACCTATTACTTCCTGTATAGTTATTTAACAATGGACCACTATTCTAAAGTGTTACAAGAATCTCCTTTCTTTTCTTTTTTTTTTCCTTTTGCTTGGTGTAAAGACTCCACTGAAGGCAAGCGTAGTGAGAACCCAAGTGCAGTTTATTTAAAATCGTGAAATCCAAAATCCAAACATAATCCAAACAGACGAAGACTTGACTTGACATGAAACAGACTTGACGTGGCATGAACAGACTAGACTCACCGACAGCAGGTTACAACATTAATACACGACAACGATCAATGGCAAAGACATGGCTACTTATAACATCAGGGTCACATGACATGGACAAACCAATGGGAAACAAGACACATGACTATGACAACCAATCAGAACGTGACACATTGAACAAGGGAACCAATAGCAGGAATACATGAGGGCAAGGGAAGCATGACACAACCAGGAACCATAACTAAACTTCAAAATAAAAGACATGAAAACAAGAACATGAAACAAACCCAAACACAGACCTTACACTTGGTTACTTCTACTTTTTTAATACTTGAGTAAAATTTTAATTTGTACTTTTTTACATTTACTCAAGTACGTTTTTGGCCAGATACTGTACTTTTAATTTAGTAAACATTTAACTGAGTGTCTTTACTTTCACTTTATTATTTTATTTTTTGAGTACTTTTTACATCTCTGTCTGTGCTTCTCACTCATAAAGTTTTATTTCCTGTCTTAAGGCCACTTGAGTCAGTAGTATGTACTGTGAGTGCACAAAATACTCTTTTCTTGTTAGTAAATAGACAAAGCAATTTGGTAAAAAAGCAAAGTATGTAAGTGTAGCTGGGCTAATAATTATAAAATGTTGAATGTGAGTGAACTTCATCAAAACTTATTTCTTTTGTGTTTTACACTTATTGTGTTCTGAGTTATGAGGTACAGTGTACATAATCTATTCTACGCAGAACCGTATTTGCAGAATTTTGTGTTATGAGGAGCACATATTAGTGACGCACATGATACATCTTAGAACAGTGCCATCTTAGAATCAATTTGCCGCTGACGGGGTCAGATGTGTTCTCTGTCGCTCTGCTAACGAGAGCCTGAGTGAAGGAGAGAGACGTGTGTCCAAAGAATTAATTTGTGCTCTGTGTTTCTGCAGAATAAAAGAAACTGAGACCTCCATCTTCAGCATCGTCTTTATTGAATGAATCCACAACCAGGGTAAAACTGCTACATAAGCAGCGGGTAAATTTAGATGAACACATATCAATACAACACATACATAGTGTTCACTGCATACTGATCTACTTGATTACTAGTGAGCTTGTTACAGTGAAGGTTTGTCTAAAAGCAGCTTTACCATTTCTGAGTGGAACAGATTAATTTCTGATTTAATTCATAGTGTAGGTGTAATGCAGAGTTCCTTTTTTCAGAGAACAAGGCACATTGTAAAGTCCGTTTTGCACATATGTGGTGCATGTGCCCAGGAGATCATCAGATGACCGGTCTTTGTCCCACACCTCCAGCTTCAGGTTGTCATTGGTTTTGCAGTTTGGGAAGTTGAACTCTGCAACCCACTCAGGATTACGGGTACTCTGCTGAAAATCTGTCATCCCCCCATAAGAAGAGCCGCACCAGACCTTGACATATGGATCGGGTCTGTTTCCAAATATATTATCTGAAGCAAGGTTATTGCCTTTTATATTATACACCCGAACAGCAGCACTGGCAAAGTCCAGCTGAGACACCAACATCAGCACAGCCAGAGACATCAGCCGAAGATAAAAGAGTGCCATGACTGTCAGAAAGAATATGTTCAGTTATAATGAAGATTATATACTCCCAAATACTGAAATGCAAAAATAATGTCAGAGTACAAAAAACATGAAAATTAATGACTTATTTTCAAATTCAGAGAGATATTTCAATGCATTACTGAATAACAATGAAAACATTCTTATTTTGTAAGGAAACCAGGAAAACTTTACCTTATCCAAGTTGTTATTTTGTCCCAGAGACAATCTGGATGGTATATAAGAGTGTCTAAGTAACTGGCTTCTTGACTTCTCAGTTTCAGTCTGTTCACACATTTGGTCCAGGGCTGGTTAAATAACCTGTATTCTGGCAACCGGCCCTGTTTTTTAGTGCACGCCTAGTAAAGGGAAAGTACTAGAATTTACCAAAGATACATTCCAATACATTATTCAAAATTAGCTTCATAGGTAAATAATAAAAACTTAAATGATAGAGGATTAAAAAAATGACACATTCATAAGGAAAACTTTACTTTGTAATTTAAATGAGTCTATTGAAAGCCAGATTCCACCACTAAATAATTTAATACAAAATATAATAATGATAATTTTAATAACAATAAGAAGAGTTTGTATTGTTATTAGCAGTAGTAGTAGTATTGTTTTTATTTAAATTTAATTTAAAATTAAATTTTTGCTTAAAATGATTTGCTGTTATTCAAATATGTAATTTTTGTTTTCACACCTTTAATCTTTGTGTAAGGCTGAAGATGTGAAAACATCATTTTATAATTTTCTATACCTGGACAAAAGTTTCTTTATAGTGGAAAAAAGGTTCTTCATATTATTAAAATGTTTTTCACACTGAGGAAAAAAACAAAAACTTTTTTTTAAAAATAACTATTCACTAAAAAACTCGTTGGCTGAAATGTGCAGGATACAACCTGAAAATAAATACTCTATGGGAGTATTTAGGGAGCAATGAACTCTGTGTAGGGACCCTATCAGTCGGAACAGAGTTCATGCATGGAGCTCTCTTCTAACAAGCTGGTGATCTGAATCAGGTGTGTTAACTAAAAGAGACATGCAAAATATGCAGAGCGGTGGTACACGAGGGCTGAAATTGAGAACCACTGCTCTATGGGATCCTGTATCCCACCATAACTCTATTCTTTATCCTTAATTCTAGAGTGATGACTAAACTAAAGTAACATTAACCCTTTAACATGCATTGTAACCGCACAGTTGACCTTTTTGCCATCAAATTGCTGTAATTAAAACTCACTGAACCCCATTTTGGCTGTTTGTCCTCATACCCCTCATTGAATAGAGTGTCTAATGGCAATTACCGTATACAGGGTTCCCGCGGGTCCTTAAAAAGTCTTAAAATGTCATACATTTACTTGTATCAAATTTAAGGTCATAAAAAGTCTTAAATTGTACTAGAAAGTCTTAATTATGATTTCTAGGTCTTAAATTTGGGTACAGACCAGAATCGCGATACAGTTTAATGTGACGATAAAACTTCAAAAGGCTATAAATAAATATGAGCGCTGCATGATTCAAAGTCAGACTGCTGCGCTGCTTTGTGTTCTGTTTTGCCGCGGGAAACAGTTCGAGCGCCTCCTGCTGGCTGAGAATGAATGTGCATGTTCTATAAGGCTGTTCATTTGTAGGTAGAATTATTCATGCATTGCACAGAGCTGTAGTTTCAGAACCAGATTTCTAGGACCCTATAGTTTATTTTTATTTATTATTATTATTATTATTATATTTATTTTTTTGTATCTATTATGTCAGGTCTTCCAGCCAGTTCTATCAAACCTTTACAATTAATCCAAGATATGGCAGCATATTAATTTTTAATGTGCAAAAAAGAATGTAATAAAGAATGAAGAACGTCACACCTCTGTTCATTAATTTGCGCTGGCTACCAATAGCTGCTCGCATAAAATTCAAGGCATTAATGTTTGCCTACAAAACCACCACTGGCTCTGCACCACTTTACCTAAATTCATTACTTCAGACTTATGTGCCTCTAGAAGCTTACGTTCTGCAAGTGAACTTCACTTTATTGTTCATCCCAAAGAGGCACAAAATCACTTTCACAGACTTTTAAATTAAATGTTCCCTCCTGGTGGAATGACCTGCCCAACTCCATCCGAGCAGTCCTTAGCCATCTTCAAGAATCGGCTAAAAACACATCTCTTCCATCTTTATTTGACCCTCTAAGTCTAACATTCTCTATTCTAATTCTATTCTTAAAAAAAAAAAACTAACACTAGATTTTCTAATCTTTTTGTACTTTATTTGTTTTCTTTTTATTTATTATACAATTGACAAAAGCAAAAAAGGCCTCTAACACTAGCTTTCGCTATTCTTTTTCTATTCTGTTTTCTTTTTATTTATTATGCAAATAACAAAAGCAAAAGGCTATATTACTAAGCTTGCTCTATTCTTTTCTATTCTGTCTGTTTTCGTTGTGTTATTATACTATTCAAAAAATAAACCTTGCTACGTGTACTGCGTTAGGCTAAATGAGACTTTATAGCACTTGCATATCGTTGCTCTTTTGTTGAATTTGATTGGTTCCAGTGTCCTCATTTGTGAGTCGCTTTGGATAAAAGCGTCTGCTAAATGACTAAATATTAGTGGCTCATACTATTTTATAGCACTTGCTATTCAATTCTGTATATTATTATTTTTAAGGAATTATAGTTGTTTAATTGTATACACTTAATTATTGTCCTAACCAACTCCTAACCCTAAACATACCCGTTGGTAACTCTCTTGAAATATTTAACCTAATTCATTTCAATATATTCTATATATTTTGGTTTTAAATTCAGTTTTCTTGGAAAGAAAGACTTGTGTATGTGCAAGACTTCAGTTTATTAGCCACAGCACTTCACGTCTGATGTGTGACCCACTTAAAGAGCAGTAAATGGTAAAACAATTGCGGTACAAATTAGTGTGATTATTAGTACTTTAATAAATGTAAAATCATTTAAATGCAAATACAAATTTACAACATCCAGCAGCACAATGAACTGTTTTGCACAGCTAAATAGGCTAAATGGAGATTGCTGACTCCCCCTCAAACGGTTCAAGCTAGCTCTTACATTAAAAATAAGATGGAAAGACAAAAAATGAATAGTTTCCATGGATCTAGTCTTTGCATCTGTTTGTTTGATGTTTTAATCAGGTCTCCTCTGTTGGAATAGATGGCACTGTCCAAATAGGGTCCTATGCAGTCCTAGAACTGCAGCGTCCCGTACAGGAACATTGGTTTGTTTTTGTTCAGACCAATGTGAAAATGACTCTATGTTTTACTAAATACATAGAGCACAAATGTGAACTGGTGGATCGATAAGAATAATATTAATATAATAAATACTTTTCTTAAAAGACAGTTTAAAGGCTGAAATGTGAAGTGTATCATTTTATAAAACTTTTGTTTTTGTGAAAACGTCTGTGAACTGTAAATCATGCTTTTTACAGTAATTTACAGTTTAATAGTTTACCATAGACATTGCCCTACCCCGCGCATATGGTATTAATTTTATTTGTGCAGGTCTTAAAAAAGGTCTTAAAAAGTCTTAAATTTGAGCTTAAAAATCCTGCAGGAACCCTGGTATATCCACTGGGTGGCAGTGCTGCAAAAATATATTGTTGCTGAGAAGCTGAAACAAAACTGTATTAATATGACACATCTTTTCAAACACTGGCTGCAAGTGAACCTGAAAGCGGAGGTAAATTTCATGTTCTACACCAGGGGTCTCCAACATTTTTTACTCCATGGACCGGTTACGGTTTTGAAAAAAAATTTGTGGACCTGGGTGGTGGTGGGGGGTTTGGATGTGTTGTGGATGGGGTCTTTAAAACAGGTCTATTTATTTATACTGTTATCAGCACGTTGAAGTAGATTCATCTCGTAGAGATTATGCGCTATTAATGCAGCGTTAGAAAACTCTAACACACACACACTCTAAGGCTGTTTCTCAATATGCGTTCTTCAGCGAACTTGCGTCCTTGTGTTCTCGTTCTACGTCGTCATCAACCGTCGAAGTTCAGTTCCAATTCTCAAGAACGCAAGTACAGAGGACGCATGAAAGTGCCCGGATGTGTTCTTGATATCGAGGATGCATCGAGTGCAGACTTGCGCGCTGAATTCGCTTGACGTCCCAGAAGTCATTGCGGCAAAACAATGGCGGAGGAAGGAAGTGCTACGCACAACTGTAAGTTTTTAACGCCTTCTTAATGACAACAACACAAATATGCTTGTTATATATATATATGAATTTAGATAAGAAAATATATGACAAGTCGTATTTATTCCTCAGTACTTAAGTATTTTTATTAAACTACACCAGCTTCCATCCTGAGGTAATTGTAAACTCGTTAACTTAGCTTTTAGTTAACGGGATGTTGGAGTTGCAAACAGAGCTTACTACATGAAAACAAGCTTAATTAACTTTAAGTTAGTCAGTTATTTAACAGTAAAATCTATTTCTTATATTACTTAGGGACCAATGAACAGACGAGAGCACTTATCCAGTGGAGAGGGTTGAATGAAGACATCTTCACTGGAAAAAGGAACTCTTCCAAGTCTGGCCGGGAGTGAGTAACACAAATTTTATTTTGTTTATATTTTATTTTGTGCTGTGTCTAATTTTACATTATAGTTTCCTGTTGCTGATTAAATGTCTGCTCCGTTCTGGGTTTTTGTGAAAAACACTGGCGTTCCAGTTACGGCTAAACAGGCCAAAAAAAAATGGTACAATCTTAAAGAGAAATATAAGGTAAGACCACCTTTTTGAATTGATGTGTGTATGTGTATGTATATATATATATATATATATATATACCGACAGTGAGAGACTGCTTAGTGCTGCATCTCATTGTCTCCCATGAGAGAAGGAAGAGGTGGTTGATGCTGGTTACTGTATGATGAATGAAATCGCAAAATGGCCTTAAACAATTAAAGTAGAACGTAGAACGCAGAACGTTATGTTTTCTAATGCACGCACAAATTGCAAGTATTCAAACAGCGCTCCATGAGCTCGCGTCGCCAGGATTCAAAGTCCAAAGGGCAAGGAATATCTGTGCTGAAACAGTTACTCGTCAGTTGCTCAGTAATGTTTTTATGAATTTTTACAAGGCATGGATGTGACAATGTGATACGTGCAACAAACATCTTCCCAATATCTTAATGAGAATCATTTATAAATCTGCTGTTGTCAACAACAAAAAAAAGCTCCATCAACATTCATAGCCTAAATGTTAGTATTGTAATTTTACTGTTCTTCTGTAAAATAAAATAAAAAATAGGACACTAATAATGATAATAATAATGACAAAGCTATATTAATACATTCATTATAACATTCACACATAGTGTTCAAATCTGTAATAGATCTTCTACTCAGCAAGGCTGCATTTATATGTACAGCAAAAATACATGCCTGATTCAAGAAGGGGGTCTAAAAAAAAAGTATATGTATACAGTGAGAAAAAAATTATTTGATCCCCTGTTGATTTTGTATGTTTGCCCACTGACAAAGAAATGATCAGTCTATAATTTTAATGGTAGGTTTATTTGAACAGTGAGAGACAGAATAACAACAAAAAAATCCAGAAAAATGCATTTCAAAAAAGTTATAAACTGATTTGCATTTTAATGAGTGAAATAAGTATTTGATCCCCTATCAATCAGCAAGATTTCTGGCTCCCAGGTGTCTTTTATACAGGTAAGGAGCTGAGATTAGGAGCACTCTCTTAAAGGGAGCGCTCCTAATCTCAGTTTGTTACCTGTATAAAAGACACCTGTCCACAGAAGCAATCAATCAATCAATCAGATTCCAAACTCGCCACCATGGCCAAGACCAAAGAGCTGTCCAAGGATGTCAGGGACAAGATTGTAGACCTACACAAGGCTGGAATGGGCTACAAGACCATCGCCAAGCTAGGCTTGGTGAGAAGGGGACAACAGTTGGTGCGATTATTCGCAAATGGAAGAAACACAAAATAACTCTCACTCTCCCTCAGACTGCGGCTCCATGCAAGATCTCACCTCGTGGAGTTTCAATGATCATGAAAATGGTGAGGAATCAGCCCAGAACTACATGGGAGGAATTGTCAATGATATCAAGGCAGCTGGGACCATAGTCACCAAGAAAACAATTGGTAACACACTATGCCGTGAAGGACTGAAATCCTACAGTGCCTGCAAGGTCCCCCTGCTCAAGAAAGCACATGTACAAGCTTGTCTGAAGTTTGCCAATGATTCAGAGGAGAACTGGGTGAAAGTGTTGTGGTCAGATGAGACCAAAATCAAGCTCTTTGGCATCAACTCAACTCACTGTGTTTGGAGGAGGAATGCTGCCTATGACCCCAAGAACACCATCCCCACCGTCAAACATAGAGATGGAATCATTATGCTTTGGGGGTGTTTTTCTGCTAAGGGGACAGGACAACTGCACTGCATCAAAGGGATGATGGACGGGGCCATGTACCGTCAGGGCCAGGGCATTGAAAATGGGTCGTGGATGGGTATTCCAGCATGACAATGACCCAAAACACACGGCCAAGGCAACAAAGGAGTGGCTCAAGAAGAAGCACATTAAGGTCCTGGAGTGGCCTAGCCAGTCTCCAGACCTTAATCCCATAGAAAATCTGTGGAAGGAGCTGAAGGTTCGAGTTGCCAAACGTCAGCCTCCCAACCTTAATGACTTGCAGAGGATCTGCAAAGAGGAGTGGGACAGAATTCCTCCTGAGATGTGTGCAAACCTGGTGGCCAACTACAAGAAACGTCTGACCTCTGTGATAGCCAACAAGGGTTTTGCCACCAAGTACTAAGTCATGTTTTGCGAAGGGGTCAAATACTTATTTCACTCATTAAAATGCAAATCAATTTATAACTTTTTTGAAATGCGTTTTTCTGGATTTTTTTGTTGTTATTCTGTCTCTCACTGTTCAAATAAATCTACTATTAAAATTATAATAGGCAAACCTACAAACTCGACAAGGGATCAAATAATTTTTTTCCATCACTGTATATCTTCATAAGTGCTGTCATTCGATTAAAAAAAATTAACTAATTAATTGCACATTTTTCTGAAATCAATCGCGATTAATCCTACCTAACATTAAAGTTTTTCAAGAGAAAAAGTGACAGAAACAGTTGTGAGTGGGGTGGCCAACCCTAGCTCCGCCCCTGCGTTAATTGCATTAAATATTTTTAACGCGTTAAACTGAAAAAATTAATCACCTGCGTTAACGTGCTAATTTTGACACCACTAATATATATATATATATATATTACTGACTTATTAATATTAAGTTAAAGTGTGCTTTGTTGGTATAATGTCTGCTAGAATGTTAAAAAAATTTTAGTGTTAAGTAAATATTTTTCAGTTGTTGTTGTGTAATTGATTTTTTCTCTGAAAAGCAATACAAAACAATAAAAAGCAAAATTGAGGTATTTAATTCATGCAATGGAGAAAAAAATTGGCAAAATACATGGGGGAAAAACATGAAAACTGTGTTCGGCCTTTGGCCCTCAGCCAAGTGTTTCATTTTGTTCAACTTCGGCCAAGAATTTTCATTTCGGTGCATCGCTAGTTTGGGCCCCCCAACCCCCTACGACTTAGGTTTCACAACCCTTGAAACTGCAAGAACTAACCTCAAAATGGTTAATGAGAGGGGGTCATTTGTGTCGCATCCAACGAGTGAAATGCCCGCGCTCAGCTGTGAACTCTTCATAAGTAAGTCGCAATCCACAATCCAACCATCTCCATTGACTTTGTATTGCGGGAAGTTGCTTCCTTGTCATTTCTGACTTATAGCAAAAAAACAGAACAATATCTAAAAGCTGTTGTGTGACAAGGTGTACAGTAAACAAGCTAAAAAACCCAGAACTACACTTTCATAAGCTGTCGACCCCAAAAAACGACATGTCTCATTACTCTGAGAACTACGCCCACTGGAGGGAAATGTAATCGGCGACAGGAACCATTCATTATGGCCTATACACAAAATATATTTCACTTAAATCTTTGACAGATTAACCAAACGAAAGAAAAATATGTTGAGTTTCGGTTCATTGTGACGCGATCCAACATTCACGGAAAGGAGAACGAGACAGCAGAAAGTGGTTTTCTTTATTTTACAAATGCTTTTATTTTAGAGTTTTATTTGTTTTGCAAAAGCTGTATCTGTAATAACCAACCAGCGTTGGTATTGCCATATCGCGCACACAGACACAACATTATTTTGCGACATTACAGCCTGTTCATTATCAAAATAAAATACAGTTAAAGAAACATATAAAAAGTTACACTGCTCCGTTGTACAATCTATTGCGTTCAGCGTGACCACCGCCTCACTGTGCTGATATCCCAGTAAACACAGAACGTTCCCTTAACGTTAGTTTTTGGTTCCCATTTGGTTATTTTTTTGGGAACCAAATACTAACGTTAGGAAAACGTTCTATTTAGGTTATTTTGTAACCATAAAATAACGTTCCCAGAACGTTGCATGGTGGTTATTATTAAATAACCTAAAAGTAACTTACAGAGAACGTTCCCTAATGGTTAGTTTTAGGGGTTTTTTGCAACCATAAAATAACGTTCCCAGAACGTTACAGGGTGGTTATTTTTAAAATAACCTAAAAATAACTTACAGAGAACGTTCCCTAATGGTTAGTTTTAGGTTATTTTTTGGAACCATAAAATAACGTTCCCAGAACATTGCAGGGTGGTTATTTTTAAAATAACCTAAAAAATAACTTATAGAGAACACTGGTTTGTTTTAGGTTATTTTTATATACAACCCTCTAAAACTGTCTTTACAATGAAAACGTTTCAGATGTTTATGTGTGTGTGTAATGACCTATACAGAGCCCTGAAATTCATTTATGCAGCATTGATATAATTTCTGTATTTTAATAAATCAAAACAAGTTTTAATCTGTAATATTAAGCAAGGAGTGATAACAGAATTCATAACTTCGTGGGCTTGTTTCATCTTCATTTACTGCTCTGATCTGCACGCGCTTCTCCAGCACGCGCTTTCACCTGTCTTCAGAGCCGCGCGCTCGCGGAATTTAAAAATTAACGGTCATTTCGGTTTACTCGTACTCGCTCGTTTATCGATCTATTTATTGAATGATTGCTTAAAATTAATATAGTTATGACAGTAAATATGATTTCGGAGGGATTTGACAAGCCTAACCGAA
>JAFVLL020044501.1:0-16255 GCA_021397915.2 Tor tambroides | reverse complement strand
CAGAAGAATAATGATAAAAGAATAATAAGGATTATGTCTCATACCTGGCGGAGGTGTGAAAAGTTCTGTTTCCTTAAACTAGTTTGTCATGCATTTCTTTATTTCAACACATTTACAGGTAAATCCTAGTATTTTAAATTTGCGATTAATCGTGATTAATCAGTCCATGACTGTGATTAAGGCGATTAAATTTTTTAATCGATTGACAGCACTAATAAAAATCCACCCTGTGTTTTTTTTAAAATCCCGATTAATCAAAGCCCCTTTCTGCAGTCATGCCGATCTCAGATTCTTGGCTGTGTGACGTCACACGTACCCAGGCTGCTCCCACAATAGTTGATTGAGGGTGGCGTTTTAGCACAGACACGCCCTGATTGAGCTGTCATGAGTCCGCCATTGTTTCACCACTGGAGCGTGTGTAGACAAGAATGTCTCCTAAGTGACTAAACATGGCAATTGTCATTTACTCCCGGCATCTGAGCCGCTGAAGACGCAGAGGATTACCTTTGTTTTTGAAGGGAATGTGATCTACCTAAATGTGTCTATGTTCACGCAAATCATTCGTGATACAGCTTCACCTACAGAAGGAGTGAGGATAAGTTTTTTTATGAATATTTGCAAATCTCCTTTCCTAATAATGTGCTAGTTAGCAAGTTTCATGATGAATGTGGCTAAAGCTTACCATCTCTCAGAGAACAGCTGGTCACCACACTGAAGAGAGGGGCGGGGTAAGCAGAGCTCATTAGCATTTAAAGTGACATGGAATGAAACCGGTATGCTGTGAACAGAGCTGTTTTTGACAGGGTAAAAAGGGTGTTGTTTTACGCTACGATTGAGAAATTTTAACCAAAGTATGTTATAGACTTTTCATTAAGACCCACAAGAATCATATCAACTTGTTAAAAAGGGGCATCCAACGACCCCTTTAAATTTAAAGGTGCTGTATGTAGGATTGACACCCAGTGGTTGAACTAGGTATTGCAGTCCAAATTCAAAATATTGTTGACGGTTTATTCACCTGGCCCCTCCTCCTCAGACTTGATGCACACACAGGTTACCAGACTGAGGACACCAACAGAAACGAGCACACATGATGATGAATGAAATGAAATAAGCTGTGTTTTCAGCCAACTGGCAACCCGGGGTGCCGAAATACAACTGGGTAAACCAAAACATATACAGACATTCTGGCCCGGAATGCACATTTTCAAAGGAGAATTACTGACGGTAGCATTGTTTTTCAGATAAACAAGTATGTTAACTTAGTATGTTTCTTAAATATCTGCAAACATATTATGGTATTTTTATGCTTTAGTGTATTTTTATGCTTTAGTAGAGTCAAAATCATACAGCACCTTTAAAAGAGCCAGTCCTGTGTTTGTCAACTGTAGAATGTTCATGTGCATTAGCTCAATCAGCCTGAAAAATTTTGTGTGATTTGAGCTAAAGAAGCACATTTGATTCCACCATTGTTGTCAGATTTTATTTCTTGGAATGTAATCTTGTCTCTTGATCCCACTTAAGTAGATATGAGCTGTACTTACATGTCTGAAAACAGCTGCCCGTGGGAAGAATTTCTGAGGAAATTCCATAGGATGGGAATTCATATTGATAATCATGATGAAATCTCCACCTAATTTGTCAGTAAAATAGCAAGCCATTCAGCAAAGTGAGTATAGTTAGGGTTAAGTGCATGGATGGTGAAGGAACCAGGTAGCAGAATCCCCTCTTACAGTATGTAGGAGTGGAGGTCATTTCATACACCAGTTGCACTCAAAGGGTATTTTCACACTGCACTTAACCCTGGATTATTGTAGTTTGATACCCTGCTTTTAGAATGAAAACCTGCTCCACATTGCGGTGTCAAACTTGTACAGTGTGAAATGATGCGGTGTTAGAATGTTATGGCTATGTGCTTAGCAACAGACAATGGGAGTACAGAAGTGACTGTTTCTTTCTTACCCTTAAGGTCCAAAAAGTCCATTTAGGAAAAACTTGGTAGTAGTTGGCATTGCTGACTCAGCAATATACAGTATACTTTGAGGATCCAATGCTAGAGCCTTTAAGTAAATAGGTCACGGTGCTGCATTTGCCCAATTTATGACAGAGACCCTGCAAATATGCAAATAGGAATGTTAACGCAGTGTTTAGGAATGTACAGTGTGAAATGTCAGCTTATGAATATGCAGGATTAATTGTTAACCCCAGGTAAATTCAGTTGTGAGCAGTGCGAAACATAAAGCAAGACAACTCTTGATTCCATTTAGCTGGGTTGCAGGGTTAACTATTTCAATTGTGAAAAGCTCCCCAAAAATTATTAATTACACTGTGGTGAGTTCTACCAAAGTCTCTTTAAGACAAGTCATGTCACTCGGCGGCCATCTTTGAAACGCCTCTCAGGCATCCAAGAGCAGCTCCTATCTCTTTGTATGGGGAAACATCAAATTCTCCAAAACTGTTCACTAAGCTTACGATTAAATTTCATACTTGAAATCACCAATGAAATCGGACAACAACTGTGTCAAAAATGTTGTTTCTTTTGCTCAAATAGCGTTATAAAAAGCTTATTTCTCAGGCTATATCAGCCACATGCGTTAGCCTTAGCTGCGCCCATTGACTGCTCATGGTGACCTGACTTCTAACTGAGCTGCAGACACGCTGATTCTATCAGATTAATATTTGGCTCTTTCACTCAGAAGGCGGCTTTCCTGCATTGAGCTGTATTGTTGAGCGTTGCATTTTTCCCCCATTCAAAAGTATACGAAAGTGACACAAGTCTTGGGTATTCTATAGTCTTTGGTTCAAATTGAATCCTCTGTTGTCCACGCACTTAGGCTGGCTGCATGACTTAACAGATTTAAGGCTATCTACGATCAATTTAATTTGTTCATCATCACCATGACTATTTAAGTTCCTCCTTGTTCAGTGCTCAGTTGTTTGAGAATACTACATTATTTTCACAGGCAAATCGTTGCAAAGGAATAGCTTCTGCCAAGAGTCCATATTGTAGAAACTTATATATTTAACATATGGCAAAATTTATACTCCAGTGTCGTCTGAGGGTTGGTACTATCTGGTGGTCTGAGGGTTACAGATCATTCTTCAGGTGCTTTATCTATTCAGATCATCATTTTAGTTAATCCATCTGAATGTAATCTTGGGCTACCATGGATGTTAAGGTGGGCAGAAACAGAGAAACAAGAGATACACAGCCATGTTCCATCCAAGCAAATGATTTGTTCAACCTTGGCTAAAGAATAATGTGCGTTTGATCAGATATAACTGCAGTACAAGATTATGAGATGCATTAGAAAAATGCGTGTCTTTAATCTAGATTTAAACAGAGATAGTGTGTCTGAACCCCAAACATTATCTGGAAGGCTATTCCAGAGTTTGGGAGCCAAATGTGAAAAAATTCTATCTCCTTTAGTGGACTTTGCTATCCTAGGTACTACCAAAAGTCCAGAGTTTTGCGACCTTAGGGACCGGGATGGATTGTTGCATGGTAGAAGACTAGTTAGGTACGCAGGAGCTAAACCATTAAGGGCCTTATAGGTAAGTAATAATATTTTGTAACTGATACGAACTTGATAGGTAGCCAGTGCAGAGACTGTAAAATTGGGGTAAGATGATAATATTTTCTTGACCTAGTAAGGACTCTAGCCGCTGCATTTTGGACTACCTGTAGCTTTTTCATTGAAGAAGCAGGACAACCAGCTAGCAGTGCATTACAATAGTCCAGTCTAGAGGTCATGAATGCATGAATTAGCTTTTCTGCATCAGAAACAGGTAACATATTTCGTAGCTTGGCAATGTTTCTAAGATGGAAGAACGCTGTTTTGTAACATGGGAAATATTATTTTCAAAAGACAATATGCTGTCTAATATAACACCCAGATTTTTGACTGTAGAGGAAGTAACAGTACATCCGTCTAGTTGCAAATTGTAATCCAAGAGATTCTGTGTACAAGTTTTTGGTCCAATAAGTAATATCTCTGTCTTATCTGAATTTAATAGGAGAAAATTATTGGTCTTCCAATCTTTTACATTTTTAACACACTCTTTTAGCTTAGATAATTTAGAAGTTTCATCTGGTCTTGTTGAGATATATAGTTGAGTATCATCAGCATAACAATGGAAACTAATCCCGTATTTTCTAATAATATCACCAAGGGGCAACATGTATATTGAAAATAGCAGAGGACCTAGGACAGATCCTTGTGGTACTCCATACTTTACTGTTTATAATTGAGATGACTCCCCATTTAAATAAACAAACTGGTAGTGATCAGACAGGTAGGATCTAAACCATCGTAAAGCCTGCCCTTGAATACCCGTATAGTTTTGTAATCAATCTATGAGTATATCATGGGCTATAGTGTCAAACGCAGCACTAAGATCAAGTAAAACTAACAATGAGGTGCAGCCTTGGTCTGACGCAAGAAGTAAGTCATTTTCTAATTTTAACAAGTGCAGTTTCTGTGCTATGGTGGGGCATGAAACCTGACTGAAATTCTTCATAGAGATCATTTTTTTGCAAGAAGGAGCACAATTGAGCAGACAACTTTTTCTAAAATTTTAGACATAAATGGAAGATTTGAAAGGGGTCTGTAATTTGCCAGTTCACAAGGATCTAGTTGTGATTTCTTAATAAGAGGCTTAATAACGGCCAGCTTGAATGGTTTTGGGACGATGAGTTAATAATATAGAGAAGTGGTTCTTCTGCTACAGGTAACAACACTTCCAGTAATTTAGTGGGTACAGGATCTAATAGGCATGTTGTTGGTTTAGATGCAGTGATAAGTTTATTTAGCTCTTCCTGTTTTATAGTTGTAAAGCACTGCAGTTTTCCTTTGGGTGCGATGAATGAAGCTGAAGTACTAGACGCTGTAGAATCTACATTTGTTATATATTTCTGATGTTATCTATTTTATCAGTGAAGAAATTCATAAAGTCTTTACTATTAAACTGTGAAGGAATATTTAGATCGGGTGGCATCTGGCTAATTGTTAATCTAGCCACTGTGCTATATAAAAACCTTGGATTGTTTTGGTTTCTATGAGTTTGCGGATATGCTCTGCCTTAGCAACTTTTAAAGCATGTCTATAGTTGGACATACTGTTTTCCACGCAATTCTAAAAACTTCCATGTTATTTTTTCTCCATTCTCAAGATTACGAGTTTCTTTCTTGAGAGAATGGGTATTACTGTTATACCATGGCACAGTACGTTTTTCTCTAACCTTTTTCAATTTGATGGGGGCAACAGCTTCTAATGTATTAGAGAAGATAGTGCCCATGTTGCTAGTCATTTCGTCTAGTTCGTGTGTATTTATGGGTACACAGAGCAGTTGAGAGAAATCAGGCAGGTTATTTCTGAATCTGTCTTTGGTGGCTGGAACAATAGTTCTGCCCAGACAATAACACGGAGCCATAGTTAATATCAGTAATACTCAGCATGCACGATACAAGGAAATGGTCAGTAACATCACTTTGGGGTACGATATCTATGTCAGTAAGATCAATTCCATGCGATATAATTAAATCTAGCGTATGATTAAAACAATGAGTGGGCCCGGTGTCATTTTGTTTGACTCCAAAAGAGTTTACATTTAGCTGACGCTTTTATCCAAAGCGACTTACAATTGCTAAGTATGTCAGAGGTCGCACGCCTCTGGAGCAACTAGGGGTTAAGTGTCTTGCTCAGGGACACATTGGTGTCACACAGTGGATTCGAACCCGGGTCTCTCACACCAAAAGCATGTGTCTTAGCCACTGCGCCATCACCACCATCACATCATGTTTATTAGGTCAGTAAACGCAAGTCCTAATGCATCATTTGTATTATCAACGTGAATGTTAAAATCTCCGACAATTAGCGCTTTATCAACATTAACCAATAGGTCTGAGAGGAAATCTGCAAATTCTTTTAGGAAATCTGTATATGGCCCTGGTGGTCTATACACAGTAGCCATGCTCATGTTGTTACGGTGCGTGGTTGTAGAATCATAACAAAAGATCAGGAGAATGAAGTAGCATCAACTCACGTATATCCATTTATTAACATCAAACTCAGACCAAGAAAAGGACAGAACTGAGGACTTATAAAGGAAATGGAACAAAGGAGCAAACAAGATGATTAATACAAAACAGGTGAAAGGAATAAACCATGATTAACAAAACTAGAACAGGAAAACCCAAATAAGGACAAAACGGAACTAAATAGAAACCGACACGTGACACATGTCCAGTTTCATGTTTTCCTATGATGAATTATGATTGATTTAATCTAGAATGACCTATTCAGAGGCAAGTAGTTATTGTAACTTCTGTGTGTCCTTAACTTAACTATTCCCCATATCTTGTCAAGGAACCTGTTAAAGCCAGCCGAGCTGAATAAAGGATTTTTAGAGTAGTTTTCTGTATGTTTGTGTGTATGTTTTTCATACATTTTCTTTTGAAAATGTATGTGTTAATATGTAAAACTGTGTCAACATTGCACCTTAACGTTGGTGCCACCTGCCATTTACCAAAAAGGAAAAAAAAAAGAAAGAAGACTCTTCATTTGTAGTTGTGATATATCCACATTTCATGTTGCTTATGAAGTTTCTTTGGTCTTTGATTATCATTACCTGTTTCTAGTTTAATTGTTATCCCATGTCTATATATACCCTTTGTTTCTTTTGGCTCTTTGTTATTTCTTGACTTAATGTTTGTTGTTAGGCTGTTGTAATTTGTCTAGCTATACTCTATTGGTTTTTATTCCTTTGTTCTCTTTGTGTGTATTTAATAAAAGACTGCAATTATATCTATGTCTTCAACTCCTACTGCAAACCATGACACACACCAAAGAGCTGCGGGAAACAGTGTTTACTGATTATTTCCCTACACACTAACCCAATAAATGTAACTATTTATACCTGCAGAGCTTATTTTTAAACTATATCACAGCATCCATAGTACTCAGACCTGTTGAAATTCGCTCTTTTAATTCCATTACATAATTCAGCCTATAAATAATAAATAATTCCATTAGTTGACATTAGCAGTTAAGAATTAGCAGTTATAATTACTTGAAATTGTTGTGCTAGTTGGAAAAATCCATGTTTACCTGCGTTCCATACCTTGTTGAACAAACATAAAATTATATTTGATGACCTATCTAATATATTTTGAATCATTATGTAACATGATGTCTTTTACTATGTTTAACATAAGCTCTTTTAATATGACGTAAATTCTGCATCTAATGTTTTCTCGGCCTCTTATGTCTTCCTCTGCTCTCTATACCTTGTTATGTCTTTTGACATGTCATCATTTTGTTCTCTGACAAACACTTCATGCCCTCATTCCACTTTTTCAATATCTATCACAGCTTTTCTTTACTTTTTCAGATTGAGTTTTATAAATTCCTCCCATTTTCCTTATTGTACACCATATCACTGATGTCAGTATCTATACCAGTATCTCCAATACTTCCTTTTAACTCCTTGAATTAACCTTCTTGCTTCTGCTTTCTTATAAATATCAAATGAAAGTCTTTTTAACATTCCTGAACATTTATTCTTAAATTTGCTGAGAATAATATAATGATCGCTACCCCTTAGCATCCCATACGCATCTTTTCCCTTCTGATACTAAGGTTAATCTACAGCTTATCCTCTTCCATGTAAAATGTCTATTTTTGTACTTCTAAACCCATTACCTCATCTATTACCTCATCTACAGTGTTCCCATAATGATCATTACTAAAATTTCCTATCCCTATAAATCTTTCTTTGAATCAGCAAAGTGAACAACGTTGATGAGAACTTGAATTCAAAATTAACAGGCAATCTTTTCTTGACAGCTGGTGACAGATACAAGGAGAAGACAAGGGAATGCTCAGGAACACAGATGAGGAACAAAGAGATGAGGAGATGCTGCAGAATAGACAATGGAGTAACTTGGAGCACAATGAGGAATACACAAGGTAAGTCCTTGGGTATGCATAGCATAGTCTGATAACACATTACTTTGATATTTTGTTCTAATATGGCATTCTGATAAGTCCAAATACTATTTGGGGTCAAAATGTAGATGTCTACTGTATCATTATAGTTTAAGAGTGATGAAAGTGAACTAAAAGGTAAAACAGGGATATGTTTATGGTAAGTGTGAGAGCAGAAAATGCTGACACATCTGTACACCACTGCAGAGTGCTGCACACTTTCACATGTTCAGCACTAATATAATAATATTAAAGGGAATATGGGTAGATACAGTGGAATCAACAGTGCCAAAATTATAAATAAAGGTACAAAAGAGAAAATGTAGTGTGGTGTACGATGGTTTCTTTATGGGAAGTGAAGGTGATCGGTAGACTGGTTGTGACTATTGCCAACTACAGCAGAAACAGACTTTAATAAATGACAGAACAAGATGGTACAGAGGACAATAGAACAAGAAGAAAAAACTTACACATCAACATATAGGCTAATAATTTCTTAACAGGTGGATCATGACTAGTACGAATGTATAGTAAAAAAGTTGTCAGCTTTTTTTTTTTTTTTTCTTTCTCTCCAAAAAAAAAAAAAAAAAAAAAAATCTAAAGCCTTTTACTATTTCCTAATTTCCAAGGGATCTATTAGTCAGTTCACTAAAGTAAACCAGAGCAGGTCATTTACCAAGCAGCGGATATTAAGACCAACATTATCAGCATTATGTGTGCAATAAAACTGCTTATTGGCTAAACAAATTTACCAAAGTTTATTACTCAGAATCCCATATATACCAAGATACTGAGTTGTCACACAGTTTTTCATATACAGTTTAATTATTCACTAAACCTCCAGTGTGGACATTTAGTGTTTAGGTACTTGCTTAACAGCTTGACTGTAAATGCTTTATACTGAACAAAGTGAAAATGTGCTAGGCCTATTGTTATACCACAATTTGTTGTTTGGGGTGGATCCAAATGTAGGTCGATCTACTCATAATAGATAGCGTTTTTACGATATAAAAACAATAAATGTAGATGTTATGACATTTTTACAAAAATTTATCATAAAATATTTATAATGCAATTTTAATTGAATGAGTTTCATTCATTCAGTTGTACATCATAATACATGTAATGCTTCAGGGGCGCGGGAACAGGGGGTGCTGAGGGTGCTGCAGCACCCCCTGTTTTTTTCTGTGGGCAACTGTAAACTGTTGTGAATAAAAAAAAAAAGGCTATATCTATCTATCTGTCTATCTATCTATCTATCTATATATCTATCTATATATATATATATATCTATATATATATATATATATATATTATATACTGTATATTTATACTTGAATATTTGGGATTTGACTATGAAAAGAGATTTGATTATGTTTGAGTTTTGAGTTATTCAATAATTCAAATCAAATCACGATGTGTATTATTAACCAATCAGATTTGTTGTTGCCGATTACAACGCGTAACTAAGGTTACCTTGAGGGACGTAATTTCATAATGAAGTGTGAATAGTTGCGTAACTTAAGAGAAATTTGTTATAATAAAGATTCATTTAAACATTTCTATGGTTGCTCCGATGTTTATAACATTTAGTTTACATTGGCTATTTTGCTATCTATTTCTATGTGCTCTTCGACATATTTACCATTTGCCCATTAATTTAACAGTTGTAAGAATTAAAGTTATCAAAGTTATTAAACTGATGCAGGGCTACTTGATGCCAAATCACGCACGCAGCACTGCCAATGCTTGCTTTTATGTTTGTGAATGTTATGTTTGTGTTGTGGGATCTGTAGGTTGTGGCTTAAAAGCGGAACATGGAAATATCATGGATGTACTGGGAAAAAAAAAATGTTTTAAACTTTTTTTATTTTTATTTTTGTTCTCAGCGATATGAGTCTTCCCCTTCTCCCAAAACAGCTTATAGCTACCTATTAAAATAGTTCAGTTTTGTATGTAATGGAAAAGTGATTAGGCTATGTTTCGTTTTTTTTTTCTTCATAAAGTTAATTTAGAAAAACCTTGGGAGCATTTTTTGTTCGTTAATTTTTTTTTTTTTCTTTTAAGCAACGACCAAGTGGCCAGGGTCAGCAGTGAGTTGATCGCCTATGTTTGATTAATTTAGCCTTATAAAATCATCACGACTTGACTAAAATAAAATCGATAGATAGGCCTATAAAACAGTTCAAGCATATCACAGTGTTAGTTTAAATGTTTAACCTATATAAATGTGCGCTGTTAGACGCATATCCAGCAGTTTGTGTGGAGAGTGGAAGCTGAAGAGCTTTACAGGACACCGAGGCTCCAGCGTGCAGGTCACTTGGATTTTTTTCTTACAGTAAAAACAACTTAAAATACGCCGTGTGATTTTTTCTCATAAAGGTAAGAGTAATATATCATCTGGAACTGTAAAGGGTCTACTTTTATTTGTGTGCATTCACATTATCAACATTGTGCTTTTATAAAATAGGAAAACAGAGAATGCGCTTTCTGCCGGTCTTGAACAAGAGCGCTTCAATGATGAACCGAAACTCGGCAACTCGAAACTGGCTCACAGATATGATAAATATATCTATAGAAAGCTTTAAATTACTACTTTAAAACGAAATAATTCAAAGCAAAGCAAAAACTTTTCATTAGCCTATAATCCGTTAAAATGCATATATTTCTCTCTGCGCGTCCAATGAGGAATTCATTGTAGCCTATTCCCATTTGTAAAATAGTTAATTGTTGTCTAACACGATCTCATGAAAGTGCGTAGGCTATAGCACGATTTTCTGTTTCTAATATTTATTAATATCTAATATTTATACGCAGAACCCCCCCAACAGCACCCCCTACATAAAACACCTTCCCGCGCCCCTGTAATGCTTAGAACCATTAGAATAACATGGTTTGAGCCAGCGCGCTGTCTCTCATCTGCGTTTGAGTGTTTGTTCAGGATTTCCCACACACACACACACACACACACCATGTGGCGCGTCCTGCTGTAAGTCTGTACTGTAGCAGCTGTGATGGGCGGAGTCGCTCATGTGTAGCAACTCTGATTGGTCACGCGGCTGTCAGTCAGAGAAATACACGACTGCTATTGGTTGAAAGTCTGATTAGAGTCAGTATCTCATGAAGGCTGTGGAGTTTCCTGTGAAAGAAAAAAAAACCTCGTGTGTCTTATTAAACACACAGTTCAAGTGAGACTGAATGGAGTTTTAATGCACATGTATATTTTCCATATTACTTCACGCACTGGATGCTTATTTTCTGAACAAGATTCAAACATCTGGATTTTATATAGTCCGACTGCTGTTGGTAAAGTTTTTCATTTTCTCGCGATGTCCCGTGTTACGGACCCGTTACCGAAAGCACGCCAGGAAAAAATGAAAGACATTAATGTAAAGGTGAGTTATAAATGAATTATAACGCCTTTGACGCTCTATCTTATGTCTGAATTACATTGCACTTTTTGTTCTTATTTAAAGAATGCATAAGCATTGTTGTTAAAACGCGTATATATAACAACATGGGCAACATAGTGGCATTAATTGAATAAATGTATTGTTGATTAGCACTCGCCAGTGGAGTGTGGTGAAGGTTTTTTTTCTACTGTCTGATGGAGGCTGCTGCTACTATTCTTCTTTCTCATTTGATCAAACGAACAAAAAACAAGCTACAATAAGGTTCACCTGTATTATCGTTCTTAAATAGATCTCTCTATCTGTTTCGTTTATGTATGTGTATATGTAAGATGTTAGTATATACACGTGAGTACATGTATTCAAAGGTTTAGTCCATTGTGCGGCAGTATGAACACGTTGTCTAGGGCACTAAAGGCAACCAATGGGGAGGGACATACAAAGACTGCAGCATGTTACAGAGCATTCATTGCTGCACGTACTAGTGCTTCATTACACACGCTGCATTTCTACAGTACCTACATTCACAAAACACAAAAGTTACAACGTAACGTGTTTGATTGTAGCACGGCTACGCTTTTTTTTTTTTTTTTTTTTTTTTTTTTTTTACTGTATCGCAGTCTCTTACTTCCCTTACTCATAGTATCATAGTGTCTTTGTTCTTATATGTGCTGTGTAAGGACTTTACGTCATAAATTTGCTTGTGAATCAGTTTATATGAACAAATATCCAGTTCTGTTTTTTCCCGTTTTAGTATTTTTTTTTAAACAAGTGTCTTAAGTGACGCAATTCCATTTTTCTGTCGCTTGTACAGTGATGATTCATTGTCATGTTGGTGTATCGCTATAAGATTTGTATTTTGGTGTATTAAGTTAAAGAAAATTCACCTCTTAAAATATTGCATATTGTATACGTGTATTTGACAAGACCTTCTGACCTTGTTTGTGATGCCTTTTGGAACCGCATCCGTATTCCTTGTGAAGCTGTGATACATCACTTGAGTGCATTTGCCGGTAGACTGTATATCAGAAAGTAATGTAGCCTGTAGCAGAGAAAATGAGGCACAGGCACAGATGTTGCAGTTTAGCTGGGATTTATAATTGAAGATTTCTTTATTGAACACAAAGATAAGCAGAAGTGGTGAAATCATTTGGGCCGTGTAGAATTCCCTGCAAGGAAACTATGGGAGGTGCTTATGGGCAAGAAGTAAATGAGCATTTCCTCCAACACAGATGAAGCTAACAATCAGTATAGGTCAATGTATTGCATCAGTAAATGGTGGAGGGCGAAGAAAGGTGAAGAAGCAGTTTGGTCCCATTTGTAAGCATGAGCTGAACTGAGTGACGTTCCTGGTCCTAATTGGATGTTGGGGATTGCCGCATATACCTTTGGTTTAGCCACTCTACCGTGGGAGTGTTCTTCTGATTGCCTTTGCTAGGCTTGACTTGCTCATGAATCGTACGCTCGCCACCCAACTCTGTCACCAACATCATTCTGATCTCATCAAAAAATCCAACCCAGGCTCATTGGAAAAATGTGCTTCTACCTACATTTTTGCAAAACTCCAAAAATGTACTTCAACATATGAACACTAGAGGCAGCAAAATGTCAACAATTTGTATTCCTGGTCACACAAATTGACTACAGGGATAGATTATCAATTAAGAAAGACTAGTTATCACTTTGCTATCATGTCCTGACTTAAAAATGCTTTTACCACAACGTATGATTTGTAAACTAATACATTTTGATGTTTGCATCACATAATGTATGACATGCTCCGTATGACTTTCCTGATATAGTGAATGCCCTTGGTAGCTCAACTGCGGGTACAGGGTTGCGCTTGTGATTTGATGCTCTTGGGTACGAGTTCTGTCAAAACAACAGAGCTCAAAGACTTGTACAAGCAAAATAAATGATGTGGATGCTTTAGCAAATGTGTTTTCATCTTTAAGTTTGCTTTTAAGTTTGTGTTTGTTAACACTATTGGTTGGGTTTAGGGTAGAGTTTAGTGTAGGTGATGCATTATTTTCAAACGCAATAAAGCTTTTAGCACCACTCACCGGACATTTAATTTCCGAGCTGCCACAATATGTACAACAACCAATGTAATAAAATGTTACCAGAATCCCGTTTGTCAGTTTTGGATAAAACTGAATGCGCTTTTAGCGTCTATCACTGGACATTTCACTTTGAAAGCAAAACGTGCAAGAAGCAACGTAATATAATTTTACAGAAAGCATGTATTTTCAATGAACCTAGGTTGAAAAAAAAATCAGATGTTGTGCTTGCATCTGACACAGATTGGATATTGTTGCACATGTGTAAACAAAAGAAAAATGCACAAGATCAGATTTTTTCACATCTGATCTGAGCCACTTCCAAATCTGTTTCAAAATCAGATACATATCTGATATGTGGGCAACTGAAAAACCATCACTTCCAGCAAATTGTCAATTGTATGTTCATGAGTTTACTCTTGATGTAAACATTGACAAGTTATGAAATTTGCATGAGAAGTGACAATCTTCTGTGCTTCCGTGTCACTTTTCATGCAAATGTCATTATGAAGCATACATGCCTGTAAGCTCTCACAAAAAAATTCAAAGCATCTCTTGTTGAGGTGGGTAATTTGAACTCCTGTTCCCTATTGTCAAATGTGTGGACTTTGTTTCCACCACTCCTACCTTTTAGGTGTTAAAACAGTTCTCATCTAACAAATGATTTGAGCTTCAGTTGATCATATTTGATGTGTTCCATGTATGTGCACTGATAAATGTTTATATGTAAATAAAAGGCTATCAACTTCATCAAAGCAATCGTGACTTTCTGAAGACTGGAATTGAACCGCTCGATTCATATGGATTAGTTTTATGATCTTTTTATGCACATTTTGAAGTGCCATAGTTTGGTGGAATGGGTTTTCAATGGAGGGAGAGGAATCTCTCAGGTTTCAATAAAATATACCCTCATTTGTGTTTCGAAAATGAATCAAAGTCTTATAGGTTTCGAAATGACATGGGGTGAGTAAATGATGACAGAATTTTTATTTTTGAGTGAACTAACCATTTAAGGTTATCTATCTATAAGCTGGTGTGCTCTACAATATAAAATGACATATTTCAAATTAAAGAGATTGCATTTAAAATTTACGGTCTCTTTCCACCAACAATATGGATCAACAATTTTGATGACATCAATCAGCATTTTAACATTTCATCAAATTTTCTTTCCAATCAAATGCTCTCTAGCACAAGGGTTTTCAATCATTTATTTGCCAAGCACAGACCCCCAAATATGATCATTCTTATGTGACCCCCATCCTAAAATTTAAAAGGCCAGCTTTTCTTCTGGTCTCCACAGTGACTATAGTTGTTAACAGCAGATGTCATCACTAATTGTCAATCATCATCTGTAGAGTGAAACTACAACATTTCTTCAGTTTTACTTTTACTCTCTGCTGAATGGATCCATATATATAGACTGCAGAAAGTACATTTAACATTTATGATTATGCTGTTATCATAACTGTAGTAAATCAGCTGATGATAATCTGATGATAGAGAAAGGTGTTATAACCGGACTTTTATCCAGATGCATGGTGTAGTAAAGCAAGTTTTTAGCCTTTTTCAGGTGTCTGTATTTGCGTAGTGCTACGTAAACTTAAAGTGAAAATCGGCTTATATTTAGATGTTATATTTATATTTATACTATGGGGCTGTTGAATGCTTGAATCTGATTAGCTGACAAAATTATTTGTCTGGAAATGCATGGCTAAAGTAGTTCCAGGCAAGTCTTTACTACATTACAGTTCCATATCACTTTGGCAAATTATTTCAATTATTTAAAAGGTCCTTAAAACCTAAACAAGTACAAGAACCAAAACCCACAAAGGCACTGACCAAGTCAAAAAATATAACAAACAATAGGATAAAAATAATAAACTATTTCCATGTTTTTCCAAAAAAAAAATAAATAAATAAAAATTATATGTGCCGATGCACGCATTTGTTTTGTTTTTTTTAATGATTTTTTTTTTTAAATCATGATGTGTGCATGGCAGTGTTTATACATCAAGCCCCTGATGTTCTGGACAGTGTGTTGTAGACGTACATTCCTTCACCAAACTATTTTCAAAAAATGATGGTACAGAATCAGTTTTGGCAAAAAGAGGTTGTGACATGTCTCATCCGCCAATGCTTTCTATGCCTTCTTTCCATGTTTGTTTCTGTAATTGCTATTGTCTGTGTTTCAGTTCCTGAGGGCATGGGGCATATGTTCTCCACTGAGGGCCCAAGGCTCAGAACAAGAACAGGCCACACTTTATTCCTAGAGCATTTAGCACACATTTGTGCTCAGTGTATCATGAACTGAGCCGACACACTAACCCAGTTATTTATTTAACAGTTAATTAAAGTGATCTGAATTGGATATAAAAATAACTAAATCCTGATACAGTTTGACTGTGTCACTGAGCAGTAATAAGGTCAAATAATTGTCATGGATTGCAGGCAAGGAAGTAGTCGAGGATCTAATCAAATTGAATAAAAAAATTAAAAAAACCTGTAAAGAACTACTTTGCATCATGGTGGCAGGCTGAAAGCTGCTGTTCATTGTTTTTCTGAACATTTATAGTTTATGATAGTCTTCAGTCATTTTGAATTTGAATTAACTTGAATTTTGAGAATTTTTTAAAGCATTTTCCTTCTATTATTTCGGAACATATTTGTATAAGGCGAGTTTGTACAAGATGTAGATGTAGTTCATGCATCTTTTCTGAAAAGATATTTAACAAGTGGTTTGTTTAAAATTTACATCATGTTGACAACTTCTTTTTTTTTTTTTTTTTTTTTTTTT